>CAKNXH010085330.1:0-18093 GCA_932178445.1 Andricus quercusramuli | reverse complement strand
GCGCAGAGTCATTGGAAAGACATCTTTAATTGATTCCGCAAATAAAATTGAACTCATTCATTAAAGAATTGTTATGCAAAAATAAGTCTCTATTCATTAAAATATAATTGAAATTATAATTTGTTTTAAAAAATTGTTTAAATAATTATCAATTGTTTTCAATTTACTTGGTATCAAAATGAAGAATCATCGAACAGAAATTTTTAGGATCCATAAACAAAAGTTATAACACCATTCACTGTTAACGTCAAACAATGAATTTGTTTATAATTTTTTTTTTAAATTGCTCTTTTCAATCAATTGTTATCGAGTATCATAATTTATCACACATTTTATACAAAAACTATGGGTTTCACTGACGAGCTAAAATTCCAAATCCCGAAAAATTACTTTGTTCATCAATTTGTTTATAACATTATACCTTGACAAATAAAGCTTCTAGAGAGATGGTTTTTTCGCAATTTAGTCTTACCAATATTTTACCAATGATAGTAATAACTATTCTCGGTTTGTGGTTCCAAATCCTATATTTTATTTTTTTTATTTAATTTTTTAAATTGTTTTTTGAAGACTAGAGTTGATTTTCAATTTTTTAAGAAGAAACTTCACCTTTCGAGTTCAAATAGTCACTATTTCTTGATAATAGCATAGACAAGTGCGAACCTAGAATATAGTTTTCAGTTTTCTGAGAAAGGCTAAAATTATTCACCGCTTCAGAGGTGGGAAATTATCTTATAACTTGGCTGCTGAATAATTATCGAAATAATTTCCTGTTTCACGGGAAATCTATAGACGCAAATTTCATTTCGAAGGAACGACCTATGAATATTTAATCTGATAATTGCATAAGGGGAAGAAGTCACTAGAATAGAATGTCCGGAATTGTAAGCCCTCAGTTTTGCTGCGACTTTTCTTCAAGAATGAGTGTCTTTGATAATCATTATTTTCGGATCAACAAATTTTTCCTATCATGCACCGGATTATGGCCTTATCTGAGCACTGGACGAAAATACGTTATGCGAACTATTGTTCTTATTGTTGTTACACTTTATCTCATCCCTACGGTAATTTTTTTTAATTTAAATAACAGTAATAAGCGTTTTTTGGTCGTTTTTTGAGAAAATCGTCTTTGAAATATTCCAATAGGCCGGTAGCTCAGGCAGTAGCGCTTCGGGTTTATAGCCGGAAAGTTGCGTGTTCGATTCTCGCTTCCTGAACTTTTATTTATCTATTCAAATGTTTATAAATATAATTTCCATCATCAATCTTAAAAAATTCTGAACATAATGCCGTTTTCACGGAAAAACTGACTTTTATAAACTTATCACGTAACCACGGTCTTTTTAATAGGAAAAACTGCAATTCTTATCAGAATTTTCAAACAGAACAGTGACTCGTTCAAAGAAATATCTCTTTTCTGCGTGAAAAATCTCATAAAAATGGGATTTTTCGTATAAAAAACCTTTTTCATCTAATTCAAAAAATAATGTTGGTACAAATGCTGGAAAAAATTAATAGCATCTATGTACAATAATTTTTTTTTGCGAAAAAACATGATAAAGTTAAAAAAAGTCACTTCACCGTTAAAAAAGGCATTCGAAATATTCTTATGCGCAGTATTTTTTTAAGATTATTGAAGAAAATTACATTTATATACATTTTAATAAATAAAAAAATAATAATAAAGTACATATAGCAAGAGTCGAACACGCAACTTTCCGATTGAGAAGCACGAACGCTGCTGCCTGAGCTTCAGCCGATTGGAAGTGATTTTCGCTTATCTCTGTATGGCGTGTGGCAAAAATTTCAAAGTCAATTTTCTCGAAAAATAAACCGAAACTAAAATTCAGGAATCACAATCAGTTTTCCCCCGTCTTTTTTGAGCCGCAATAAATTAATCCAAACAAAAACAAATTGTCGACGATTTGCGCAAAAAATAAATACTTTTGTTCTTATACAATTTAATTTATAAATATAGAAACTTTTTTATTTTATTCTCAACAGAAATAGGTACATTTAATAACAAATTATTAGATTTCAAAGATGAGAAATTTTTTTACTATTTACGGTTTTCGCTTTTTTAAAGTGTTTTTAGCGAAAATTTACATTTTTAAAAAACAATCATTATACAATTGAACTGTTGAACCACTGTGATTCCTAGGATTACATCAATGTCAAAAAACGAGAAAAGAAAGCAATTTGAATTTAGCGCCACAGTAGTTGCCACATTCAAATATAACCTCAATTCGGTACTTCATGTTGTGACGTCACCTGGCAATATGTCTGCATTCCGAGGGCCAAGCAATAATATCAATTGCATGGTACAAAACTTAATTTTTATAATAAAAGTGGAAAAAATCATTTTTCACGACTAGTCCATTTGGATATTATTCTTTACTTCTCTAAAGCTATTCAACTAAATAATAAAATCGATACAAGAAAAATTATCAATTTTATTATTTAATTGAACAGCCTTTCAAAAATAGAACATAATATCCAAATACATTTGTGTTGAAAAATTATTTTATTCCAAGATATAATAAAAATAAAGTTTCGTCCTATGTAATTGGTATTATTGTTTGGCCCCCGCTATGCAGACATCTTAGATTTCCCCCACCAAACCTGAAATACCTATTGTGGCGCGAAGTTTAAATTCAATTCGAGGAAACTTAAATTTTTTTATATTTTCTAGGTGGGTGGATTGTATGAAGTATGGGGTAAGCTGGATTTGATGGTCGAGTGTCTTATTCCTATTTTCACTGCCTTTGGATGTTTGGTATGCACCATCACTTACATGTCTAAGGAGAAACAAGTGAGATTGCATTGCATTTGAAAAATTAGTGATTTTTTAGTTACAACTAGCTTAGCAAAGTTTACTCTAAACTTTTAAGAAGAAAAAAAGGTTTTGGATTTAAATTTCGCGCTCTAATGATGCCAAAATCGTGTTACGTCACGTATTTGTTTTCTGTTGATTCTGGCGGGAAATTTAAATCGCAAAATATATTTCGGATTCTTAATAAATTGGAATCAGTATGTTTTATATGGAATTTACTTTAAATATTTATTTATTTCAATTGAGAATATTTGTACAAAGCTAAGGGGACTTTTCGACTGCATTGAAAGTGACTGGAAATTACTTTCATCAAGAGAAGAATTTCATATTCTTCAAAGTCATGCAGAAGAAGGAAGGACTCTTACCATTCTTTATTTCGGTAAAAATTGGAAAGGAAGTTAGAAGTTAAACAGTAGAGGTGAAGAGAAAAGTATTTAAAAACATCTTTTAGCCCTAACATATATTTTATTTATTTTTTAAGAAAGGATTTCCAAGAAGATTTTTTTAAAGAGAGTTAATTATTCAGTTTCTCTCTCTAAATTTTATACTTTTCAATTTATGAATACTTTTTTGTTTTAATGACTGAAGATCAATGCAAAATTGACTTGTTTCGTAAATTTTAATTATCTATACTAATATATTTCCAAAAAAGTCACCACAAAGAATTAAAAAAATCCAAATCATTTAAAAATTTAAATAATAATCCACCTTTAGAGACTGTCAAGAAATTCATATGAGAAAAGTGCGAGAAGGAAGTGTGCAAGGTGGTATAAGAGTATAAGGTCTTTTGTTTCCGGCATCTCTCACTCAACTGATACTGTTCACCATGTATTTCTCATCAACTATTTGTCGCCACACTTTCCTGTCCTGGCATACCTCTTTAGCTTCCTTTACGTCCATACATTTTGTGATGCAAGCTCTTGTGTTTCTATGGCTTTTTATATCGTTTCGACTTAGGGTCTCATTCACACATTCCCGCCATTCTTTCCTCTGTCTTCCTCTGTCATTTTCTAATAAAATATTATTGTCATAACTATGGCCTGTAATGTTCAACTTTCTTAGATACGTTTGCTACTTTTCTTAAATGGCTACTCGGATTTCACCATTCCACCACGCATCACCAGCCATTCTTCTTGCCACCGCAGTACCACACACTTTCATTCGCACACACAAAAATGATTTCCCGGAACATAGTCCATGCGCCCTCTGTATCTTTATTGTGTATTAGCGCCTCCCAAGTTGCCTTATTTCTGCGATTAATGTTCTCTCTTAGCTCTCTCATTTTTTCATCCGCAACAACAAAGCCAATCACACTGCGGCCATCGCCTGTGCACCAGTTGTACAAGTGGGTCCTTTTCTAAACATAAGCTAACCCATCTATCCCCGCTACCATTCATTTTCGGATCTCCGACATTACCAATCACCTTGTCGGTACACTCGCGTTGGACGCTCCAACCCATACATTCATATCTCCTAGTAGAATGATTCTTTTTCATGATCGCAAGTACCTATAGTATCATTTAAATTGTCCCAGAATGCGCGTTTTTTCACTCCTTTCACTATCAGCTGGGGCGTAGCACGCTATGATAAATAATCTTCTGATTTCCACTTTCATTATAACCCACCACAATCTGGGAGATACAAATGTATGCCCCTTGACATACTGTTTAGCTCTCTCATTCATTATCCGAGTCTTTGTCTATAATGTGATTCACTATCTACTCCTGACCATAGTTCGAGTCCGTGCTTTAAGTCCCCATTTTCTGTCACTCAACTGTAGCATTCCTTCTTTTTTGTTGCAGGAACATTACAATTTCATCCTTACGTGCATTTTTTCTCGTATTGTCTTTCCTTGAGATTATTCACCCCTCTAGCATTCCAAGCACCCAGTGTCCATTCAACGTCTGAAACTTTACTTTCATCTTCACCAAAACATGCCTTTCGCCAATTAAAGTTTCAGTTCATTCCTGACCATAGTTCGAGTCCGTGCTTTAACTCCCTATTTTCTGTCACTCCACTGTCGCATTCCTTTTTCTCTGTTGCAGATACACATACAATATCTAGCTTCCTTGCTTGCATTGTTTCTCGTAATTGTTTTTCCTTAAAATCATTCACCCCTCTAGCATTCCAAGTATTCAGTGTCCATTCAGCAGCCGGATAAACGACGGCAATAACTGACCATACCCAACCAAGATGCCGAAGGCCGACAAGCCCGATGTTTGGTACCACCAGACTACAGAGGACGATGCTTGCATCTTGGTTGGGTGGAAAGAAGAAGACGAAGAAGACCAGCTTAGCAAAATAGCGGGACGCCGAAGCACGGCGTAGAATGCCTATAACCCATGTTCCTGAAGTAATGCGAATGCGGATTCCAGGAACATGGGTTGGCAACGAGGGGAGGTGAGTTTAGTGGGTATTACCGTTTTTAGGTCGAGTCCCACAATCAGTACGTAAATGCATTCTCATCTCCTCTACAAAAAAGTGTCCATTCAGCGCCGGAAACTTTACCTTTACCTTTGCCGGGTGCCTTTCGTCAATTAAAGTTTCAGTCCATTCCTGACCATAGTTCGAGTTTTTGCGTTAACTCCTTATTTTCTGTCACTTTACTGTCGCATTACTTTGTCTATGTTACAGGCACATTTATAATATCCAGCTCCCTTACGTGCATTTTTTTATCGCATTGTCTTTCCTTGAGCTTATTCATCCCTCTAGCATTCCAAACACCCAGTGTCCATTCATCCCCTGCGACTTTACCTTTACCGGGTGCACAACTTTCGTCAATTAAAGTTTCAGTCCATTCCTGACCATAGTTCGAGTCTGCTCTTTAACTCCCCATTTTTTGTTACTCTACTGTCGCATTCCTTTTTCTTTGCTGCAGCTACACATAGAATATCTAGCTTTCTCACTTGCATTGTTTCTCGTAATTGTTTTTCCTTAAGATCATTCACCCCTCTAGCATTCCAAACATCCAGTGTCCATTCAGCACCTGAAACTTTACCTTTACCTTTACCGGGTGCATGCCTTTCGTCAATTAGAGTTTCAGACCATTCCTGACCATAGTTCGAGTTTGTTCGTATTTTGCGAGTAAAAATCATTTCCAAAATAATTAGCCCCGTTGTCGTAAGGTGGGAAATCCAGTTATAACGTCAGTCCCACCCGACTTCGATCAATGTTGGGAGAGTATAGGAACAGAACTAGAACCGAAAGAGTCATGGTTGGTATGCATTGAATACTGAGGAGGGCTTCTTCCGTGTTTAGGGCTTCTGTAGCTTAGCAATGGATGAGAAAATGCGTATAATTCTCCAAATTTTCCCAAATTTCATATATTTCCATCTACCCATCCTCGGTCGGTATAAAAAGGTAATTAAAATAATAAAAATCTAGAGGAAAAATTTTGTTTAAAAAGAAAATCTTATGGTGACTATTTGGAAGTATAATTAGATTACATTCTTTAAATAAAATAATTTTGAAATTTTTCAGCTTGTGTATCTCTGACAGGGTTTATATATATTTTAACGACAATGGCCCCTCAAATTCTGAATTATATTTTACCATTGAATGAAACTCGACCAAAAAAATTACCATCTAGCGTACAATATTTCGTAGATTGGGAAGAAAATTTCGAATATATTTTGATACATATGATCATCACATCTGCAATTGAAGTTTGTGTTTTAATTGGTTGTAGATCAACATGCTCAGTTCTTACTGATCATGCCTGCGGTTTGTTTTCAAACGCCGGGTAAATAAATAAAAATTATCAATATATTAATTTATTTTCGCAAACCCAACATTTTTTTGAACAAAAGTTTCTTTTCCAGTAATCGATTAAAAAATACCATAAATAATATCAATTTTGACAAAGTGAGGAGGGAACCACATTTAGAAGATGTCATATACAAAGATGTAACTTTCTGTATCGAGAATCATTTACGTGCAATAGAGTTTGTATTTTAAAATATTTTTTTACGAAATATACATAAAAAATATTATTATTTTTTTAGTTTCCATTGAAGGGAATTTCATTTTCGGAATTTTTCCGTCGCCCCAATTAAAAATTTAACTAAATTCATTTTTTAATTGAATCAGGTTTTCTCAAACAATTGAATCCTGCTTCTCGCCCTGTTTTTTCTTTATAATGGGACTCAGCGTCATTCTGATAAGCACTACCCTAATTGAGGTACAATTACTATGTTTTATTGCTCTTTTGATTTTAGGAATTTAAAATGAAATTTATATAAAATTATTTTTTAGATTGTCGTGCATTTAGGTGAAATTGATGATGCTATTAAATTTGGCGTTTATACGGTTGGAGTAATTGTCGACCTTTATTTTAATAATTTACCTGCCCAAAAGCTAATGGATTACAGCACTTCTATTCCAGACCACATGTAAGTATTTTTTATTAAATTTTATTTATTTTTATCAAATTTTATTTATTTTCAATCTCATAATTTTGTTTAAAAATTTTGAAAATAGTCTTGAAGGGACGTGGTATCTAATGCCTCTAAAATCGCAAAAATTATTATTAACGATTATGATGAGAAGCAGAATTCCTTGTAAATTAACAGCTGGAAAAATGTACGTCATGTCCTTAAATAATTTTTCTACGGTAAATATAATTTCATACAAAGTTTAGTAATAATTTTTTTAAGTTAAATATTTTATAGAAAAATAAAAATTAAATTAAATTATTTTTTTCAGGTTCTTCAAAATTCGCTCTCTTATTTTACACTGCTGTCTTCGATGAGATCTTGAACTTTAAAAGTCTGAAATTAAATATAATAAGAGAATTTTAAAAACATTTTGTAAATCTTTACATTTTATTCCATAAACTCATATAAGTTTAGGAAATTAAATTATTATTTAGTTTCGTTTTGAAAAGTTAAATTTTTATCACGTAAAAAGCTGGTTGAGTCCACGCGATATTCAGGATATATTACTTTTTGATAGAAAAAAATCCCACCAAATATTTTTCAAAAATTCGAAAAAATCACTGACTCATGGGACCTTGAGTTTTTGGGCAACATTAAAAAAAATGCCATATTTTTGGCTTTGATTGACCGATTCAACTTTTTGACGTCTCAATATACTTACTATAAAATACACTTCAAATTAATAAAAAAATTTTTTGTTTAGAATTTGGTTTAAAAACCAAAAAAAGGCATTTGAAAGAGTTTTGAGAACAAATTTAAGTACTTTTTTATTTGATAAATAACGTGTAAAATAAAATTTTGTCGATTCTTCACATTCAAAACGAAAAAAAAAATTCGATTTAAATTTCGCGTTGAAAGTACGTCATAATTGCGTGACGTCATTTCTTCGCTTACTATTGATTCTGGCGGGAAATTCAGATTTCAAAATATATTTCGAAAGCTTTCAAAGATAAAAGCAGTATTTTTGATAAGAAACTTAATTTCAATATTTATTTGAAATTAAAATATTCGTATAAAGCTTTTAGGGGACTTTTCGACTACGTGGATTTTTTTCTATGAAATATTGAAATTCATTCCAAAATATCTAGAATCAATTAAACGACTATCCAGAATATTTTCCAGTAGTACCGTAGAATAAAAAAAATCGTTGAATTTGTTATAAACAAATAAGTGGATGAACATGTTTTCATGGAGATTAGCAGTGTTTAGTCACTTATTTACAACTAATTAAAAAAAAAAGTACACACACAGTTTATATATTTGTTCACCCGGTAATAATTGATAATTGTTTGAATAAACTTAATTAAAAAATACGCTAATTGGCTATTTTTCGACATATAGACTTCATTTTTTTCAACATAATAATCTGTAAATAACTAATTTCCAAAAATTATTTGAATTATTGTTTATTTTTTGGTTAATAAGAACCAAAGATATGGCACTTTCTTTAAAAAGTGGCCCAAGAACTCAGAGTCCCATAAGTCTGATATTTTTTCGAATTTTCCAAAAATATTTTGTGGGATATTTCTTCACTATCAAACAGTCATATATCCTGATGTAAAGCCAAATCGTATTCCGACATGAAAATTGCCGTCATCAGATGACGTGGAGTTCACCAGCTATTCCCTTGAAGTGAGAAATAAGGGACGAAAAATTTTCTATTATTATTTAAGTACTTTCAAGAAAAGGGTATTATCCCTTCATTCCGTGATATGTAATTATCTTATGGCTTTCGTTCGTCTAAATGATGAATAAATTTCGAGATTCGGTATTTCAAGGGAAAGCTCTAGGGACGGAAATTTCCTTTCCAAGGAGACATTCTTGAATTTTTTATTATAAATTGCTGCAATGAATCACGAGTCGTCACCTTCAAATCAATAAATTCGAATAGTTTGTTTATCAGTAAAAATATACTTTTTAAACATGGATATAATAAAATATAATTTTTATACATTTTTATAATACCTATTCAATTATTACTTTTTACTATTTTTACTAATCGAAACCAGAGATTGAAACTGATCAGTTTTATAATTTATAGGATAAAGAAAATATTTTTAATTAAAAATATCGAAAAATAAAATTCCAAACAATGTAAAATTTCCGTATTTAGCAAATTGCAGACAACTTAAAACTCCGTAATTCGAAAATTCCTGAATAAAAAATGAAATTCCCGGGAGTTAAAAAAATTACCGAATTTGAAAATTCCCGCTAATTTCCCTAACCTAAACAGTTAAAATATCGTACATCACTCATAGGGTTAGACAGGTACTCACGTGAAGCTCAATGTTCGTAAGGACGACCTAAAAAAACATGGCCGAAGACCATGGTTTCACAACTCGTCCTGCTAACATTGATTTCCTTGTAAAGACCTGTCTAACCCTACGAGTGATGTACGATATTTTATTCGAAATCAGCATGTTATGAGACTGTGGAGCCATCAGAAAAGTGAATCGTGATGTTTATAATATCTTTGATCGTGAAAACATATGACTGACGTGGCAGTCATCTGCTTGGCTATGATTGGTGATCTCGTATGGCGCGAAATTTGAAAATGGTTCGGTCCGAGCCAGAATATTATATGTCGACAGTCCAGTAAGAGAATGCATTGTGCGTTATTCAATGGCCATTTATGAAACCAGTAATCTGTCAGTGTGGCGGCGTTTGGTACTAATAATATGCCAGCAGCTGATGCCGTTCCGTAAAGGGCTATCTAACGCTCACTTTTCAGGAGACTTTATAGGCTCATAACATGGTAGTTTCGAATAACAGTATTTTATTTGATATACCATATATTATTTTACCCTAAAACGCTAAGATAATCCCCTCACAACAAAAGGATATACTGAAATATCCCATTCGATCCCATTTTTCTCCCAGGTTGTCCCAGGGATAACCCATCGGTTATCCTGCAAGGCGGAAATTGGGATATCACCAGTGTATCTGGGATGTGCATGGGATGTTTCTGGGATGAGAGAAAATAATGAAAATAGGAAAAAGGGGATGAAAGTAATAGAAGAGAGAGTAATCAAATTAGAAGTAAGGACTGAGGTAAGAGTTAGCCAGGAAGCAACAGAAGATGCGGTGAGCTGGCGTGTAAAGAATGAGTGGCTACGTAGGAGATTAACTCAGATCAAAAGACGAATAGAAGGGGAGAAAAGATCAAAGAGGAAAAAGAATGTAATATTCAAGGGCCTGGAAGTGAACAGTGAAACGGGAGAGGAAGAGTTTAAGAATCTGATGAGCGATATAGGAGCACAAATAAGGGTGCAAGGGGTAAAGAGAGTAGGAGGAAGGAAGGAAGGGAAGGCATGTTGCTGGTGAACTTAGGGTGCGAGGAGGATAGGTTTGAAATAATGGGCAAAAAGAAGTTGTTGAAAGAACGAACACAGAGAATAAATATCTGACCTGGCAGGAAAGGAGAAGAAAATAGCTGTTTGTGCGGAGGGCATAGGCGAAAAGAAGAAAAGATAGCAGGGTAATAATAGGGAGAAATAGAATTGGGGTAAACGGAGAGATGTGTATCTGGAAGGAAGAAGAATTAGGAACTTAGCAAACAAGGCAAACAAGGGTTAAGGACGAAGAATAGGGAACTGAGAAGGAAGGAAACGCGTCGGGCTTACGAAAGAAAAAAAAGGCTAAAGACAAAGACGGGAGGAGGAGGAGGAAAAGATAGAGACGTGAAAGTGGCGTTCTGGGATGTATCAGGATTAAAAAACAAGGATAAGGGTTTCTTGGGAGAAAACTAAAAAATTGGACGTAATAATGAAGGGTGAAACTTCTGTGGATGAGGAAGATTGGAAGGGCATAAAAAGATTGTTACGGAAGTAGAAGATGCAAGCAGCGAGAAAGTATTACGTAAAAGGGAAGGGAATAGGTGGCATGGTGTCAGGGGTAAGAAAGAAAGTGGCGGTAGAGAAAGAAAAGGGATTGTATATGGAAGAAGAGGACGGAAGGATGGTGAGAAGAATAAAAGTAGGAAAAGTGTTTGTGGATGTTATATGCGCGTACAGGAGAAGAGCAGAATAGCGAGGATAGAGAACATTGAGAAAATTGATAGAGGAAAATGAGAAGGGATTAGTGCCAATAGGGGGTAGGGCCTGAATGCATGGACTGGGGAACAAGGGAGCGCGGTAAGGGGAAGAAGGAAAGAAAGGAGGAAATGAAATTGAAAATGGGCAGGTGGGGGAGAAAAGTTAAGAGTATTTAGATAAAAAAATAGAAAACGAGGAGATAGAAAGTATTGAAGAGGAACGAGTAGACACGCTGCTAGTAAAATTTGAAGTAATGATTGATGAGGTAAGGGAAGAGGTGAGGCTTAGGAGAGGTTGGTGGGACGATGAATGCAGGGAAAATAAAAATAGGAGGAAGGAGAACGTAAGAAAATGGAGGAAAGTGGGAATAGAAAAAAGGGAAATCAATAGGAGAAAGAGAAAGCACGAAAGAATAATAAGGGTGAAAAGACAAAAGGAAAAAGAAAGGTACATGGAAGAGGTAGAAAAAACGGTAAAGGAAGGGAGTGATTGGCAAGTGATAAACAGGGATATTGGAGGAAGGAAGAGCATACATTAAGAAATCGAGATGAAAGGGTGGACAAAGTATTTCAGGGGTTCAAGGGAAAACGAAATTAGTAGGGAAGAGGTGAATGAAACGATTACAATGCTGGAAAGGAACAAGACCACAGGGGAGGATGGTTGGGAAAATGAAGAACTGAAATACGGAGGATTAGGGGTAAAAGAAGAGGTGTGGGGGATTTGCAGCAAGTTGTGGAGAGGAGAAGGCTAGTCGGAGGAATGGAAGACAGGGCTGGTAGTACCGTTGAATAAAAAAGGAGAGGATAATAGGGTGGAGGAATATAGAGGTATCATACTCATGTCCGTGGGATATGAAATTTCCGCGGATGTGCTTAGAAAGAGGTTGGAAAGGCAGGTGGAAGAAAGGGGAAGTATTCCAGAACCAAACGGGGATTAGGAAAGGGGTGGGCACAACAGACAACATCTACGTGCTCAACTGACAACATCTACGTGCTCAACTATTTCGTCCAGGCCTGCCTAAGTAGGGGAAAACCGCTCATTTGCCAGATGGGAATTTAGCACGACCACCGATCTCCACTCATTCAACTTCACGAGAGCGCCCCCCCCCCCCCCCCTCCCAAGCCTCTGGAACTGAGAAGAGGGAATTGGTGGTGGAACTCGAACATGTAGTGAATAAGCAGTTTTCCCCTACTTGGGCAGGCCTGATTTAGTTAATAAGAACCTAGGGCGGAAGATAAATAGATAAATAAATATTTTCTGAATTCACTCAAATAGACAGCTGCTATCTGCTTCCTTTAGGCATACTAACTTTAATTTTTACCTCACTGTGCTCTAAATTTCCGTTTTATTTTTGTTTTGTGCTTGGAATGTGCATGATTTAACACCGTACTCCTGTTTTATTTTGCTTATCGTTATCTCGAGCTGTCTTTTTCTTTCTTTTTGCATACTGATTGAGAGGGGTGGGCAAGATGCTTACTAAGGTTTACATCTAATTTTAGTTTAGGGGGCGGGATACTCTGTGTGTTTGATTTTTACGGCTAGACCTAATTTATTCCTTTTTAGGTTTTCGGCATCCCATACAATGAATCCACCCAAGTTTGCCAGGAATCCAAGTTTTGTGGGTTCGGGCTCTTCACTCCGGAATGTGCATGGATGGGGTCCAGGACCATCACACGGACGTGCACTGGAAGTGCACGTCTTCCTCGTCTGCAAGTGGGAGTTTTTTGGGACATCGGGGATCATCCTTCCATACAGGCTGCTTCAAGAGACACGGTTCTTTCCACTGCAGGCTGCCGCTCACAAAGAGAGTTGCCTGGATCTTACGAATAAAAGTTTGTAGGGTGCCCACTCGACACCGTTAATACACTCTTCCTTTGAGGAGACCTCTGAGCGTGTAGCAGAATCCCGTTCCCGTAATGTCGGTGAAGATAATCGGTCCAATGAGAGGTCTTTGGGTGAGGATTATGTGGTGCACAATTACTCTGAGGATCATATTAAATGGTCGAAGTCGGAATCAACTTCAGCCCTATACCCGAGAAACGCATCCCCCCATTTGTAGCTTTTTTAGCGTGGTATCGGAGGAAGAAATGTAGGGAAATACGGCCCTCTCACGTTAGCAAACAAGATCAGAGCGGTCATTTCTGGCCCTAGACACATTTTTCCAAACGGCTAGAACAGCGTAAGCCTTTTTTGCGAATACAGGGAAGATGCAAACACCCTCGTAACCTCACAAGATTTAAAACAACGGGGATACTCCGTTTCCATCCTCCTCACTGATTTACAAGAAAGCCTTTATCAATGGGGTCCCGCTGAGGTATTCCGCGGTAGATATTTCATATGAAACAACGTAAGAGATCAGGGGTACAATCTTGTCCATCCGGCGCCGAACTAAGATAGATAACATGCTGGACGAATGAGTTGAATACGTTTTTGCTTGCTTGAAGGTGCCTCATCTTATCTTGATCTCCAGCTTCGGTTGAAATGTTACTCCTGACATTCCCCCTTTTAAAAGATTCTATTCTTGTCAGCGCTTTCGGCATGTTTACCAGTGCCGATTCTAGCCGACTTGCGAATTCTGTGCGGAATTTCGCAGGACAGATAAGTGCCCAAACAAGCTCGCTCCAGTACGATGTGCTAATTGCAGGAGGTGAGCATATGTCCTCCTCTAGGCTTTGTAGCATATACCTCTTCGAATTTGAGGTTATGAAATATCGATTGTGAAACGACTGTGGCATTTGGAGGCGGAAACGGCTTTGGGCGAAATGGACTGTCAACATCCGGGAGGCCGCGGCTGTCCAGTCCACTCCCCTCCCAGGCCTTGTTCTCGCAGTCCCCCCAGAATGGAGGGTATTATCTCTGGTCCTCCTATTCCTCCCCCTGGGACGGTATCTACAGGGTAGAGAGATGATCCGCTTAGGGTTGCAGATTCCTCCCTCTTGGAACTCAGTCGTAATACTGAGTCCACACTTCAAGACTACTTGAACAATTCCTCAGGCCGTCCGGCCAGAGTGTGTTATTGTTAGTTGTTAACTTTCCTTCTTTTTAGTTATCCTTTATTGAAGGCATAGTGGCCTCTTAATTTTAGTGAGTCATAGTTCAATACTGTTGATAATTCTTTTATATCAAGGTATTGATTCTTGAATTTCGATTGTTTATTTCGTGGGGTTTCTTCTACTTCTAGTCTGTCTGATAAAAATGGAGGGATCTCCCCTTAAATACAAGTTCTTAGCCAACCAGCTGGTTTTAAATAACTCTTGTTCAACCTCTATAGATTATATTCACTATCTTTTTGTTTAATGTTTATTACTGTGTTGTCATGGTTTGGCTTGTCTTTGCATTTTTTATATTTCTTTGATATTATTTCTGTTCCTAGTTTTAAAGATTGCTCGCTATATTCTACGTTAAAATTTAGTATTACCTAGTATTCGTGAGTGGACGTAAGTTGGGTATCCCGCCCTTAGAAGAGCTGATAGCTGTCATATATGATATTTTCTGCTCATAGTGCTTTCGGGCTAGTCTTAACATTTATTTACTAAAGTATCTGCTTTTCTTTAAAAGGTATTTAATAGCTACTCTCTGCTACTGATATGGAGGTAAAACGCAAGCTAATCAAGTTTTCAAATTGGAATGTTCGTAGCAAGGTAGGCAAAAGGGAAGAAGTTGAGTCGGTGCTTTTTCAAAACGACCTTGATGTTCTCTGCGTTCCGGAGACATGGCTTACTCGGGATCAGAATTTCGACATTAACGATTATATCATCTTTCGTTGCGATAGGGCATTCAGTAGGGGTGGGCGATCGAGGATCCTCGTCAAGGATGCCTACTGTGTTGATCGGATTGACCTCACTGGACCGTGGGTGGGGGATATCGAGGTCGTGGGCATAACCATATCTACGACACTCGGGAGAATCGATTTCCTTTCTATTTATGTGTCCCCGGACGTTCGCATAACACAAGATTCTTGGAAGGGGTTAATTGAATGTGCGTCCGGTAAGGGATTTCTGGTCATGTGTGGGGATTTTAACGCCCACTCTCTTATGTGGGGTTCTCCGAACTCAAAGTTTTTAAGTCGGGATTTTAGTCCTGATGTGTTCGACAGTGGGTTGGTTCTTCTTAATGACAACAACCTCGATCTTGTTTTTTCGATGGCTGCTCTTGCTTCGATCTCCACGGTGAGAGTCGGTGATAACAATTACCATTCGGATCGTATTCCGGTCTTTGAAAGACTGGATGCCTCTCCATCTCTCTGTCGTTCCTCTTCCATAAGATTCAACATCAGGTCTTTGGACCAGGAACTGTTTAATGGGAAAATGTAGGGGTTCATATAGACCTTGAGATTTGAACTGACAGGGGGAGCCATACCTGCAAATATCTATGATAAATACAGCCACTCCAGTGGAACGCCAAATGTGATGTGATCCAGTCCAGAATGAGACCCGCAAGAAAGGGGTTCTTGGCAAACCCGGCCGATGAAGAAATGGAGGTCTTTAGGAGGGTGGACGGGGAAGTAAAAAGCCAGTCGAGAGGTATCAAACAACGGTCTTTTCGAGCCTTCTGTGAATCTTTAGATCCGGCAACGGGCCTATCTAGAATTTGGCGTACTGTCAAGGCATTGGCTTCACAGTTCGGAGAGCCACATACTGGCGTGGTTACAGAACCAGATTCCTTTGTAATCAGAAGCCTATGGACCAGTCATTTTCTTCGGATGATTTTCAGTTAGTGCTATCTTTATGCAAGGCCAAGTCCTCCCCTTGCATGGATAGACTGTCGTATGAAATTATACGGGGCTTCTCGGATCCGTTGTTGAGTTTCTTGCATGCTCTCTTCAACGAGATGTTTCGTGCCTTCTATTTTCGGGAAGCCTGGAGAGGTGGAGAGACACCCGAGATCATTTCATCCCTAAACCGGGTGGGTGGGAAGTGCTTTCGGCCGATATACCTCACCTTCACTTTTTGTAAATTATTTGAGAGGTTAATTCAGAGGAAGCTGGAATTCCTAGCCACATACAACAACTGAATGCCGGAATTCCAGTTTGGTTTCAGAAGGGGAAGGTCGTCTATGGACTGCGTAGCCTCAGCTGTCTTGGACATCATGATGGGCTTGAAGGCAGGAGCAAAAACACGCTTGTGTTGGCGTTGGACTTGAAGGGTGCGTTCAATGCCGTTCTGCCGGGGCTCTAGATTGATAAGATGAGATAGGTTCCGGTAAAATTGCTTTATCTTGTCTCCTTTTTGGTTGGCAGACGGAATCTCTTCTTCTCATCGGATGGAGACAATCCGAGAGCTTGCGGGGTAGGGGTTCTCCAGGGTGGAGTTCTCTCTCCGCTTCTATTCAACTTGGCTCTCAGAATGTGGAATCACATCTACTGGTTGGAGTAAAGGTAACAATGTACGCGGACGATTCGCTCCTATTAGTCACGTGTAGCTCTATCAACGAGGCATCCGTCCTCCTAAGAATAGCGACTGAAGCATTAACCCTCTGACTGGCGACTTTGGGGCTTTCCATCTCAATCCCAAAGTCGCAGCTGTGCATCTTCTCTAGAGGTAGATTGAGGACCCAGGATATCTCTGTCATGATCGATCAAACTGATATTCAGTGTCAACCCATCCTCAATTATCTGGGCATTATCCTCGATAGAAGATTGTCCTGGATACCTCATATTAGGGCTATTCCTGCTAAAGTCGACCAGGAGTCTGGCAAAGCCTTCAAGGACTTTGCGTTTCGTAACCTTAGTTTATCCAGGCGCTACTAAAATCTAGTCACTAGGCTTAGGAACAGTCACATTTGTACGGGACACCATTACGTGAAGATGGGATGGAGTCTTCCGGTGGAATGCGAATGTGGAGGGCAGTACAAGGATCTTTCCCACCTCCTGAATCAGTGCCTCATCCTGGCGGGGGGAAGGCCGGCACTGCACGGATTCATTGAGCGTGTCAGCGCGGGGATCCCTCCCGGCCAGAAGGATATAAATTACATCCTCTTTAGTCCCTCGGAGGTATCTGTGAGTGAGCTGGGTGACTTTTTTGAGCAGGGAAACACAGTCGTTTAATTAAAGCAGAGCTATTCTTTTTCTTACTCATAGTTTTAATGATTAAATTAGAGTACTCTAGCTGCTGTCTGGCACATCATATGTATGTTTTTGAATTTGGCTCCTTCTGCATGAGCGATGAGCCTTCCTTTCCTCCAAATAGCGGGGTATTTAGTGTTCTTCTGGCAGACTTAGAGGAGAAGATTGAGAGGAAAGAGAAAAGGGAGTCAACATTAGGAATAGGCAAAGTGTACAGATGACGCAGTTCTAGTAGCGGATGATGATAGAGGAATGAATCTGATGTACAGGTTCCTTCACATAGTGAATTAAGCTGTGGGCTCATGTACAGGATCTTGTTCAGGATCCTATACATGAACCTGCATAGAAACTAATCCGCGAGGGTTCGCTAGTGACAAAAGCTATATCTCTCATAAGATTCATAACCTCTTCCTCTCCCGTTTCACTGTTCACTTTCAGGCCTTTGATGATTAGATTATTTTTTCCCTCTTTGATCCTTGCTCCCATCTACTCGTCTTTCGATCTGTGTAAATCTCCTTCGTAGCATCTCATTCTTTACACTCAAGCTCATCCCATCTTCTGCTGCTTCCTGGCTAACTAGTACCTCAGTCCTTCTTTGCTGAACCCTTACTTCTAATGTACTCACTCTCTCTTTTATTACTTTATCTCCCTTTTCCTATTTAATTATCTTCTCTCATCCCGGAAACATCCCGTAGATATCCCCGATATCCTGGGGATATCCCAGTT
>CAKNXH010085329.1:0-18009 GCA_932178445.1 Andricus quercusramuli | reverse complement strand
GCGCAGAGTCATTGGAAAGACATCTTTAATTGATTCCGCAAATAAAATTGAACTCATTCATTAAAGAATTGTTATGCAAAAATAAGTCTCTATTCATTAAAATATAATTGAAATTATAATTTGTTTTAAAAAATTGTTTAAATAATTATCAATTGTTTTCAATTTACTTGGTATCAAAATGAAGAATCATCGAACAGAAATTTTTAGGATCCATAAACAAAAGTTATAACACCATTCACTGTTAACGTCAAACAATGAATTTGTTTATAATTTTTTTTTTAAATTGCTCTTTTCAATCAATTGTTATCGAGTATCATAATTTATCACACATTTTATACAAAAACTATGGGTTTCACTGACGAGCTAAAATTCCAAATCCCGAAAAATTACTTTGTTCATCAATTTGTTTATAACATTATACCTTGACAAATAAAGCTTCTAGAGAGATGGTTTTTTCGCAATTTAGTCTTACCAATATTTTACCAATGATAGTAATAACTATTCTCGGTTTGTGGTTCCAAATCCTATATTTTATTTTTTTTATTTAATTTTTTAAATTGTTTTTTGAAGACTAGAGTTGATTTTCAATTTTTTAAGAAGAAACTTCACCTTTCGAGTTCAAATAGTCACTATTTCTTGATAATAGCATAGACAAGTGCGAACCTAGAATATAGTTTTCAGTTTTCTGAGAAAGGCTAAAATTATTCACCGCTTCAGAGGTGGGAAATTATCTTATAACTTGGCTGCTGAATAATTATCGAAATAATTTCCTGTTTCACGGGAAATCTATAGACGCAAATTTCATTTCGAAGGAACGACCTATGAATATTTAATCTGATAATTGCATAAGGGGAAGAAGTCACTAGAATAGAATGTCCGGAATTGTAAGCCCTCAGTTTTGCTGCGACTTTTCTTCAAGAATGAGTGTCTTTGATGATCATTATTTTCGGATCAACAAATTTTTCCTATCATGCACCGGATTATGGCCTTATCTGAGCACTGGACGAAAATACGTTATGCGAACTATTGTTCTTATTGTTGTTACACTTTATCTCATCCCTACGGTAATTTTTTTTAATTTAAATAACAGTAATAAGCGTTTTTTGGTCGTTTTTTGAGAAAATCGTCTTTGAAATATTCCAATAGGCCGGTAGCTCAGGCAGTAGCGCTTCGGGTTTATAGCCGGAAAGTTGCGTGTTCGATTCTCGCTTCCTGAACTTTTATTTATCTATTCAAATGTTTATAAATATAATTTCCATCATCAATCTTAAAAAATTCTGAACATAATAATTGTTTTAATGCCGTTTTCACGGAAAAACTGACTTTTATAAACTTATCACGTAACCACGGTCTTTTTAAGGATTTTTCGTATAAAAAACCTTGTTCATCTAATTCAAAAAATAATTTTGGTACAAATGCTGGAAAAAATTAATAGCATCTATGTACAATAATTTTTTTTTGCGAAAAAACATGATAAAGTTAAAAAAAGTCACTTCACCGTTAAAAAAGGCATTCGAAATATTCTTATGCGCAGTATTTTTTTAAGATTATTGAAGAAAATTACATTTATATACATTTTAATAAATAAAAAAATAATAATAAAGTACATATAGCAAGAGTCGAACACGCAACTTTCCGGTTGAGAAGCACGAACGCTGCTGCCTGAGCTTCAGCCGATTGGAAGTGATTTTCGCTTATCTCTGTATGGCGTGTGGCAAAAATTTCAAAGTCAATTTTCTCGAAAAATAAACCGAAACTAAAATTCAGGAATCACAATCAGTTTTCCCCCGTCTTTTTTGAGCCGCAATAAATTAATCCAAACAAAAACAAATTGTCGACGATTTGCGCAAAAAATAAATACTTTTGTTCTTATACAATTTAATTTATAAATATAGAAACTTTTTATTTTATTCTCAACAGAAATAGGTACATTTAATAACAAATTATTAGATTTCAAAGATGAGAAATTTTTTTACTATTTACGGTTTTCGCTTTTTTAAAGTGTTTTTAGCGAAAATTTACATTTTTAAAAAACAATCATTATACAATTGAACTGTTGAACCACTGTGATTCCTAGGATTACATCAATGTCAAAAAACGAGAAAAGAAAGCAATTTGAATTTAGCGCCACAGTAGTTGCCACATTCAAATATAACCTCAATTCGGTACTTCATGTTGTGACGTCACCTGGCAATATGTCTGCATTCCGAGGGCCAAGCAATAATATCAATTGCATGGTACAAAACTTAATTTTTATAATAAAAGTGGAAAAAATCATTTTTCACGACTAGTCCATTTGGATATTATTCTTTACTTCTCTAAAGCTATTCAACTAAATAATAAAATCGATACAAGAAAAATTATCAATTTTATTATTTAATTGAACAGCCTTTCAAAAATAGAACATAATATCCAAATACATTTGTGTTGAAAAATTATTTTATTCCAAGATATAATAAAAATAAAGTTTCGTCCTATGTAATTGGTATTATTGTTTGGCCCCCGCTATGCAGACATCTTAGATTTCCCCCACCAAACCTGAAATACCTATTGTGGCGCGAAGTTTAAATTCAATTCGAGGAAACTTAAATTTTTTTATATTTTCTAGGTGGGTGGATTGTATGAAGTATGGGGTAAGCTGGATTTGATGGTCGAGTGTCTTATTCCTATTTTCACTGCCTTTGGATGTTTGGTATGCACCATCACTTACATGTCTAAGGAGAAACAAGTGAGATTGCATTGCATTTGAAAAATTAGTGATTTTTTAGTTACAACTAGCTTAGCAAAGTTTACTCTAAACTTTTAAGAAGAAAAAAAGGTTTTGGATTTAAATTTCGCGCTCTAATGATGCCAAAATCGTGTTACGTCACGTATTTGTTTTCTGTTGATTCTGGCGGGAAATTTAAATCGCAAAATATATTTCGGATTCTTAATAAATTGGAATCAGTATGTTTTATATGGAATTTACTTTAAATATTTATTTATTTCAATTGAGAATATTTGTACAAAGCTAAGGGGACTTTTCGACTGCATTGAAAGTGACTGGAAATTACTTTCATCAAGAGAAGAATTTCATATTCTTCAAAGTCATGCAGAAGAAGGAAGGACTCTTACCATTCTTTATTTCGGTAAAAATTGGAAAGGAAGTTAGAAGTTAAACAGTAGAGGTGAAGAGAAAAGTATTTAAAAACATCTTTTAGCCCTAACATATATTTTATTTATTTTTTAAGAAAGGATTTCCAAGAAGATTTTTTTAAAGAGAGTTAATTATTCAGTTTCTCTCTCTAAATTTTATACTTTTCAATTTATGAATACTTTTTTGTTTTAATGACTGAAGATCAATGCAAAATTGACTTGTTTCGTAAATTTTAATTATCTATACTAATATATTTCCAAAAAAGTCACCACAAAGAATTAAAAAAATCCAAATCATTTAAAAATTTAAATAATAATCCACCTTTAGAGACTGTCAAGAAATTCATATGAGAAAAGTGCGAGAAGGAAGTGTGCAAGGTGGTATAAGAGTATAAGGTCTTTTGTTTCCGGCATCTCTCACTCAACTGATACTGTTCACCATGTATTTCTCATCAACTATTTGTCGCCACACTTTCCTGTCCTGGCATACCTCTTTAGCTTCCTTTACGTCCATACATTTTGTGATGCAAGCTCTTGTGTTTCTATGGCTTTTTATATCGTTTCGACTTAGGGTCTCATTCACACATTCCCGCCATTCTTTCCTCTGTCTTCCTCTGTCATTTTCTAATAAAATATTATTGTCATAACTATGGCCTGTAATGTTCAACTTTCTTAGATACGTTTGCTACTTTTCTTAAATGGCTACTCGGATTTCACCATTCCACCACGCATCACCAGCCATTCTTCTTGCCACCGCAGTACCACACACTTTCATTCGCACACACAAAAATGATTTCCCGGAACATAGTCCATGCGCCCTCTGTATCTTTATTGTGTATTAGCGCCTCCCAAGTTTCCTTATTTCTGCGATTAATGTTCTCTCTTAGCTCTCTCATTTTTTCATCCGCAACAACAAAGCCAATCACACTGCGGCCATCGCCTGTGCACCAGTTGTACAAGTGGGTCCTTTTCTAAACATAAGCTAACCCATCTATCCCCGCTACTATTCGTTTTCGGATCTCCGACATTACCAATCACCTTGTCGGTACACTCGCGTTGGACGCTCCAACCCATACATTCATATCTCCTAGTAGAATGATTCTTTTTCATGATCGCAAGTACCTATAGTATCATTTAAATTGTCCCAGAAGGCGCGTTTTTTCACTCCTTTCACTATCAGCTGGGGCGTAGCACGCTATGATAAATAATCTTCTGATTTCCACTTTCATTATAACCCACCACAATCTGGGAGATACAAATGTATGCCCCTTGACATACTGTTTAGCTCTCTCATTCATTATCCGAGTCTTTGTCTATAATGTGATTCACTATCTACTCCTGACCATAGTTCGAGTCCGTGCTTTAAGTCCCCATTTTCTGTCACTCAACTGTAGCATTCCTTCTTTTTTGTTGCAGGAACATTACAATTTCATCCTTACGTGCATTTTTTCTCGTATTGTCTTTCCTTGAGATTATTCACCCCTCTAGCATTCCAAGCACCCAGTGTCCATTCAACGTCTGAAACTTTACTTTCATCTTCACCAAAACATGCCTTTCGCCAATTAAAGTTTCAGTTCATTCCTGACCATAGTTCGAGTCCGTGCTTTAACTCCCTATTTTCTGTCACTCCACTGTCGCATTCCTTTTTCTCTGTTGCAGATACACATACAATATCTAGCTTCCTTGCTTGCATTGTTTCTCGTAATTGTTTTTCCTTAAAATCATTCACCCCTCTAGCATTCCAAGCATTCAGTGTCCATTCAGCAGCCGGATAAACGACGGCAATAACTGACCATACCCAACCAAGATGCCGAAGGCCGACAAGCCCGATGTTTGGTACCACCAGACTACAGAGGACGATGCTTGCATCTTGGTTGGGTGGAAAGAAGAAGACGAAGAAGACCAGCTTAGCAAAATAGCGGGACGCCGAAGCACGGCGTAGAATGCCTATAACCCATGTTCCTGAAGTAATGCGAATGCGGATTCCAGGAACATGGGTTGGCAACGAGGGGAGGTGAGTTTAGTGGGTATTACCGTTTTTAGGTCGAGTCCCACAATCAGTACGTAAATGCATTCTCATCTCCTCTACAAAAAAGTGTCCATTCAGCGCCGGAAACTTTACCTTTACCTTTGCCGGGTGCCTTTCGTCAATTAAAGTTTCAGTCCATTCCTGACCATAGTTCGAGTTTTTGCGTTAACTCCTTATTTTCTGTCACTTTACTGTCGCATTACTTTGTCTATGTTACAGGCACATTTATAATATCCAGCTCCCTTACGTGCATTTTTTTATCGCATTGTCTTTCCTTGAGCTTATTCATCCCTCTAGCATTCCAAACACCCAGTGTCCATTCATCCCCTGCGACTTTACCTTTACCGGGTGCACAACTTTCGTCAATTAAAGTTTCAGTCCATTCCTGACCATAGTTCGAGTCTGCTCTTTAACTCCCCATTTTTTGTTACTCTACTGTCGCATTCCTTTTTCTTTGCTGCAGCTACACATAGAATATCTAGCTTTCTCACTTGCATTGTTTCTCGTAATTGTTTTTCCTTAAGATCATTCACCCCTCTAGCATTCCAAACATCCAGTGTCCATTCAGCACCTGAAACTTTACCTTTACCTTTACCGAGTGCATGCCTTTCGTCAATTAGAGTTTCAGACCATTCCTGACCATAGTTCGAGTTTGTTCGTATTTTGCGAGTAAAAATCATTTCCAAAATAATTAGCCCCGTTGTCGTAAGGTGGGAAATCCAGTTATAACGTCAGTCTCACCCGACTTCGATCAATGTTGGGAGAGTATAGGAACAGAACTAGAACCGAAAGAGTCATGGTTGGTATGCATTGAATACTGAGGAGGGCTTCTTCCGTGTTTAGGGCTTCTGTAGCTTAGCAATGGATGAGAAAATGCGTATAATTCTCTAAATTTTCCCAAATTTCATATATTTCCATCTACCCATCCTCGGTCGGTATAAAAAGGTAATTAAAATAATAAAAATCTAGAGGAAAAATTTTGTTTAAAAAGAAAATCTTATGGTGACTATTTGGAAGTATAATTAGATTACATTCTTTAAATAAAATAATTTTGAAATTTTTCAGCTTGTGTATCTCTGACAGGGTTTATATATATTTTAACGACAATGGCCCCTCAAATTCTGAATTATATTTTACCATTGAATGAAACTCGACCAAAAAAATTACCATCTAGCGTACAATATTTCGTAGATTGGGAAGAAAATTTCGAATATATTTTGATACATATGATCATCACATCTGCAATTGAAGTTTGTGTTTTAATTGGTTGTAGATCAACATGCTCAGTTCTTACTGATCATGCCTGCGGTTTGTTTTCAAACGCCGGGTAAATAAATAAAAATTATCAATATATTAATTTATTTTCGCAAACCCAACATTTTTTTGAACAAAAGTTTCTTTTCCAGTAATCGATTAAAAAATACCATAAATAATATCAATTTTGACAAAGTGAGGAGGGAACCACATTTAGAAGATGTCATATACAAAGATGTAACTTTCTGTATCGAGAATCATTTACGTGCAATAGAGTTTGTATTTTAAAATATTTTTTTACGAAATATACATAAAAAATATTATTATTTTTTTAGTTTCCATTGAAGGGAATTTCATTTTCGGAATTTTTCCGTCGCCCCAATTAAAAATTTAACTAAATTCATTTTTTAATTGAATCAGGTTTTCTCAAACAATTGAATCCTGCTTCTCGCCCTGTTTTTTCTTTATAATGGGACTCAGCGTCATTCTGATAAGCACTACCCTAATTGAGGTACAATTACTATGTTTTATTGCTCTTTTGATTTTAGGAATTTAAAATGAAATTTATATAAAATTATTTTTTAGATTGTCGTGCATTTAGGTGAAATTGATGATGCTATTAAATTTGGCGTTTATACGGTTGGAGTAATTGTCGACCTTTATTTTAATAATTTACCTGCCCAAAAGCTAATGGATTACAGCACTTCTATTCCAGACCACATGTAAGTATTTTTTATTAAATTTTATTTATTTTTATCAAATTTTATTTATTTTCAATCTCATAATTTTGTTTAAAAATTTTGAAAATAGTCTTGAAGGGACGTGGTATCTAATGCCTCTAAAATCGCAAAAATTATTATTAACGATTATGATGAGAAGCAGAATTCCTTGTAAATTAACAGCTGGAAAAATGTACGTCATGTCCTTAAATAATTTTTCTACGGTAAATATAATTTCATACAAAGTTTAGTAATAATTTTTTTAAGTTAAATATTTTATAGAAAAATAAAAATTAAATTAAATTATTTTTTTCAGGTTCTTCAAAATTCGCTCTCTTATTTTACACTGCTGTCTTCGATGAGATCTTGAACTTTAAAAGTCTGAAATTAAATATAATAAGAGAATTTTAAAAACATTTTGTAAATCTTTACATTTTATTCCATAAACTCATATAAGTTTAGGAAATTAAATTATTATTTAGTTTCGTTTTGAAAAGTTAAATTTTTATCACGTAAAAAGCTGGTTGAGTCCACGCGATATTCAGGATATATTACTTTTTGATAGAAAAAAATCCCACCAAATATTTTTCAAAAATTCGAAAAAATCACTGACTCATGGGACCTTGAGTTTTTGGGCAACATTAAAAAAAATGCCATATTTTTGGCTTTGATTGACCGATTCAACTTTTTGACGTCTCAATATACTTACTATAAAATACACTTCAAATTAATAAAAAAATTTTTTGTTTAGAATTTGGTTTAAAAACCAAAAAAAGGCATTTGAAAGAGTTTTGAGAACAAATTTAAGTACTTTTTTATTTGATAAATAACGTGTAAAATAAAATTTTGTCGATTCTTCACATTCAAAACGAAAAAAAAAATTCGATTTAAATTTCGCGTTGAAAGTACGTCATAATTGCGTGACGTCATTTCTTCGCTTACTATTGATTCTGGCGGGAAATTCAGATTTCAAAATATATTTCGAAAGCTTTCAAAGATAAAAGCAGTATTTTTGATAAGAAACTTAATTTCAATATTTATTTGAAATTAAAATATTCGTATAAAGCTTTTAGGGGACTTTTCGACTACGTGGATTTTTTTCTATGAAATATTGAAATTCATTCCAAAATATCTAGAATCAATTAAACGACTATCCAGAATATTTTCCAGTAGTACCGTAGAATAAAAAAAATCGTTGAATTTGTTATAAACAAATAAGTGGATGAACATGTTTTCATGGAGATTAGCAGTGTTTAGTCACTTATTTACAACTAATTAAAAAAAAAAGTACACACACAGTTTATATATTTGTTCACCCGGTAATAATTGATAATTGTTTGAATAAACTTAATTAAAAAATACGCTAATTGGCTATTTTTCGACATATAGACTTCATTTTTTTCAACATAATAATCTGTAAATAACTAATTTCCAAAAATTATTTGAATTATTGTTTATTTTTTGGTTAATAAGAACCAAAGATATGGCACTTTCTTTAAAAAGTGGCCCAAGAACTCAGAGTCCCATAAGTCTGATATTTTTTCGAATTTTCCAAAAATATTTTGTGGGATATTTCTTCACTATCAAACAGTCATATATCCTGATGTAAAGCCAAATCGTATTCCGACATGAAAATTGCCGTCATCAGATGACGTGGAGTTCACCAGCTATTCCCTTGAAGTGAGAAATAAGGGACGAAAAATTTTCTATTATTATTTAAGTACTTTCAAGAAAAGGGTATTATCCCTTCATTCCGTGATATGTAATTATCTTATGGCTTTCGTTCGTCTAAATGATGAATAAATTTCGAGATTCGGTATTTCAAGGGAAAGCTCTAGGGACGGAAATTTCCTTTCCAAGGAGACATTCTTGAATTTTTTATTATAAATTGCTGCAATGAATCACGAGTCGTCACCTTCAAATCAATAAATTCGAATAGTTTGTTTATCAGTAAAAATATACTTTTTAAACATGGATATAATAAAATATAATTTTTATACATTTTTATAATACCTATTCAATTATTACTTTTTACTATTTTTACTAATCGAAACCAGAGATTGAAACTGATCAGTTTTATAATTTATAGGATAAAGAAAATATTTTTAATTAAAAATATCGAAAAATAAAATTCCAAACAATGTAAAATTTCCGTATTTAGCAAATTGCAGACAACTTAAAACTCCGTAATTCGAAAATTCCTGAATAAAAAATGAAATTCCCGGGAGTTAAAAAAATTACCGAATTTGAAAATTCCCGCTAATTTCCCTAACCTAAACAGTTAAAATATCGTACATCACTCATAGGGTTAGACAGGTACTCACGTGAAGCTCAATGTTCGTAAGGACGACCTAAAAAAACATGGCCGAAGGCCATGATTTCACAACTCGTCCTGCTAACATTGATTTCCTTGTAAAGACCCGTCTAACCCTACGAGTGATGTACGATATTTTATTCGAAATCAGCATATTATGAGACTGTATAGCCATCAGAAAAGTGAGTCGTGATGTTTATAATATCTTTGATCGTGAAAACATATGAGTGACATGTCAGTCATCTGCTTGGCTATGATTGGTGATCTCGTATAGCGCGAAATTTGAAAATGGTTCGGTCCGAGCCAGAATATTATATGTCGACAGTCCAGTAAGAGAATGCATTGTGCGTTATTCAATGGCCATTTATGAAACCAGTAATCTGTCAGTGTGGCGGCGTTTGGTACTAATAATATGCCAGCAGCTGATGCCGTTCCGTAAAGGGCTATCTAACGCTCACTTTTCAGGAGACTTTATAGGCTCATAACATGGTAGTTTCGAATAACAGTATTTTATTTGATATACCATATATTATTTTACCCTAAAACGCTAAGATAATCCCCTCACAACAAAAGGATATACTGAAATATCCCATTCGATCCCATTTTTCTCCCAGGTTGTCCCAGGGATAACCCATCGGTTATCCTGCAAGGCGGAAATTGGGATATCACCAGTGTATCTGGGATGTGCATGGGATGTTTCTGGGATGAGAGAAAATAATGAAAATAGGAAAAAGGGGATGAAAGTAATAGAAGAGAGAGTAATCAAATTAGAAGTAAGGACTGAGGTAAGAGTTAGCCAGGAAGCAACAGAAGATGCGGTGAGCTGGCGTGTAAAGAATGAGTGGCTACGTAGGAGATTAACTCAGATCAAAAGACGAATAGAAGGGGAGAAAAGATCAAAGAGGAAAAAGAATGTAATATTCAAGGGCCTGGAAGTGAACAGTGAAACGGGAGAGGAAGAGTTTAAGAATCTGATGAGCGATATAGGAGCACAAATAAGGGTGCAAGGGGTAAAGAGAGTAGGAGGAAGGAAGGAAGGGAAGGCATGTTGCTGGTGAACTTAGGGTGCGAGGAGGATAGGTTTGAAATAATGGGCAAAAAGAAGTTGTTGAAAGAACGAACACAGAGAATAAATATCTGACCTGGCAGGAAAGGAGAAGAAAATAGCTGTTTGTGCGGAGGGCATAGGCGAAAAGAAGAAAAGATAGCAGGGTAATAATAGGGAGAAATAGAATTGGGGTAAACGGAGAGATGTGTATCTGGAAGGAAGAAGAATTAGGAACTTAGCAAACAAGGCAAACAAGGGTTAAGGACGAAGAATAGGGAACTGAGAAGGAAGGAAACGCGTCGGGCTTACGAAAGAAAAAAAAGGCTAAAGACAAAGACGGGAGGAGGAGGAGGAAAAGATAGAGACGTGAAAGTGGCGTTCTGGGATGTATCAGGATTAAAAAACAAGGATAAGGGTTTCTTGGGAGAAAACTAAAAAATTGGACGTAATAATGAAGGGTGAAACTTCTGTGGATGAGGAAGATTGGAAGGGCATAAAAAGATTGTTACGGAAGTAGAAGATGCAAGCAGCGAGAAAGTATTACGTAAAAGGGAAGGGAATAGGTGGCATGGTGTCAGGGGTAAGAAAGAAAGTGGCGGTAGAGAAAGAAAAGGGATTGTATATGGAAGAAGAGGACGGAAGGATGGTGAGAAGAATAAAAGTAGGAAAAGTGTTTGTGGATGTTATATGCGCGTACAGGAGAAGAGCAGAATAGCGAGGATAGAGAACATTGAGAAAATTGATAGAGGAAAATGAGAAGGGATTAGTGCCAATAGGGGGTAGGGCCTGAATGCATGGACTGGGGAACAAGGGAGCGCGGTAAGGGGAAGAAGGAAAGAAAGGAGGAAATGAAATTGAAAATGGGCAGGTGGGGGAGAAAAGTTAAGAGTATTTAGATAAAAAAATAGAAAACGAGGAGATAGAAAGTATTGAAGAGGAACGAGTAGACACGCTGCTAGTAAAATTTGAAGTAATGATTGATGAGGTAAGGGAAGAGGTGAGGCTTAGGAGAGGTTGGTGGGACGATGAATGCAGGGAAAATAAAAATAGGAGGAAGGAGAACGTAAGAAAATGGAGGAAAGTGGGAATAGAAAAAAGGGAAATCAATAGGAGAAAGAGAAAGCACGAAAGAATAATAAGGGTGAAAAGACAAAAGGAAAAAGAAAGGTACATGGAAGAGGTAGAAAAAACGGTAAAGGAAGGGAGTGATTGGCAAGTGATAAACAGGGATATTGGAGGAAGGAAGAGCATACATTAAGAAATCGAGATGAAAGGGTGGACAAAGTATTTCAGGGGTTCAAGGGAAAACGAAATTAGTAGGGAAGAGGTGAATGAAACGATTACAATGCTGGAAAGGAACAAGACCACAGGGGAGGATGGTTGGGAAAATGAAGAACTGAAATACGGAGGATTAGGGGTAAAAGAAGAGGTGTGGGGGATTTGCAGCAAGTTGTGGAGAGGAGAAGGCTAGTCGGAGGAATGGAAGACAGGGCTGGTAGTACCGTTGAATAAAAAAGGAGAGGATAATAGGGTGGAGGAATATAGAGGTATCATACTCATGTCCGTGGGATATGAAATTTCCGCGGATGTGCTTAGAAAGAGGTTGGAAAGGCAGGTGGAAGAAAGGGGAAGTATTCCAGAACCAAACGGGGATTAGGAAAGGGGTGGGCACAACAGACAACATCTACGTGCTCAACTGACAACATCTACGTGCTCAACTATTTCGTCCAGGCCTGCCTAAGTAGGGGAAAACCGCTCATTTGCCAGATGGGAATTTAGCACGACCACCGATCTCCACTCATTCAACTTCACGAGAGCGCCCCCCCCCCCCCCCCTCCCAAGCCTCTGGAACTGAGAAGAGGGAATTGGTGGTGGAACTCGAACATGTAGTGAATAAGCAGTTTTCCCCTACTTGGGCAGGCCTGATTTAGTTAATAAGAACCTAGGGCGGAAGATAAATAGATAAATAAATATTTTCTGAATTCACTCAAATAGACAGCTGCTATCTGCTTCCTTTAGGCATACTAACTTTAATTTTTACCTCACTGTGCTCTAAATTTCCGTTTTATTTTTGTTTTGTGCTTGGAATGTGCATGATTTAACACCGTACTCCTGTTTTATTTTGCTTATCGTTATCTCGAGCTGTCTTTTTCTTTCTTTTTGCATACTGATTGAGAGGGGTGGGCAAGATGCTTACTAAGGTTTACATCTAATTTTAGTTTAGGGGGCGGGATACTCTGTGTGTTTGATTTTTACGGCTAGACCTAATTTATTCCTTTTTAGGTTTTCGGCATCCCATACAATGAATCCACCCAAGTTTGCCAGGAATCCAAGTTTTGTGGGTTCGGGCTCTTCACTCCGGAATGTGCATGGATGGGGTCCAGGACCATCACACGGACGTGCACTGGAAGTGCACGTCTTCCTCGTCTGCAAGTGGGAGTTTTTTGGGACATCGGGGATCATCCTTCCATACAGGCTGCTTCAAGAGACACGGTTCTTTCCACTGCAGGCTGCCGCTCACAAAGAGAGTTGCCTGGATCTTACGAATAAAAGTTTGTAGGGTGCCCACTCGACACCGTTAATACACTCTTCCTTTGAGGAGACCTCTGAGCGTGTAGCAGAATCCCGTTCCCGTAATGTCGGTGAAGATAATCGGTCCAATGAGAGGTCTTTGGGTGAGGATTATGTGGTGCACAATTACTCTGAGGATCATATTAAATGGTCGAAGTCGGAATCAACTTCAGCCCTATACCCGAGAAACGCATCCCCCCATTTGTAGCTTTTTTAGCGTGGTATCGGAGGAAGAAATGTAGGGAAATACGGCCCTCTCACGTTAGCAAACAAGATCAGAGCGGTCATTTCTGGCCCTAGACACATTTTTCCAAACGGCTAGAACAGCGTAAGCCTTTTTTGCGAATACAGGGAAGATGCAAACACCCTCGTAACCTCACAAGATTTAAAACAACGGGGATACTCCGTTTCCATCCTCCTCACTGATTTACAAGAAAGCCTTTATCAATGGGGTCCCGCTGAGGTATTCCGCGGTAGATATTTCATATGAAACAACGTAAGAGATCAGGGGTACAATCTTGTCCATCCGGCGCCGAACTAAGATAGATAACATGCTGGACGAATGAGTTGAATACGTTTTTGCTTGCTTGAAGGTGCCTCATCTTATCTTGATCTCCAGCTTCGGTTGAAATGTTACTCCTGACATTCCCCCTTTTAAAAGATTCTATTCTTGTCAGCGCTTTCGGCATGTTTACCAGTGCCGATTCTAGCCGACTTGCGAATTCTGTGCGGAATTTCGCAGGACAGATAAGTGCCCAAACAAGCTCGCTCCAGTACGATGTGCTAATTGCAGGAGGTGAGCATATGTCCTCCTCTAGGCTTTGTAGCATATACCTCTTCGAATTTGAGGTTATGAAATATCGATTGTGAAACGACTGTGGCATTTGGAGGCGGAAACGGCTTTGGGCGAAATGGACTGTCAACATCCGGGAGGCCGCGGCTGTCCAGTCCACTCCCCTCCCAGGCCTTGTTCTCGCAGTCCCCCCAGAATGGAGGGTATTATCTCTGGTCCTCCTATTCCTCCCCCTGGGACGGTATCTACAGGGTAGAGAGATGATCCGCTTAGGGTTGCAGATTCCTCCCTCTTGGAACTCAGTCGTAATACTGAGTCCACACTTCAAGACTACTTGAACAATTCCTCAGGCCGTCCGGCCAGAGTGTGTTATTGTTAGTTGTTAACTTTCCTTCTTTTTAGTTATCCTTTATTGAAGGCATAGTGGCCTCTTAATTTTAGTGAGTCATAGTTCAATACTGTTGATAATTCTTTTATATCAAGGTATTGATTCTTGAATTTCGATTGTTTATTTCGTGGGGTTTCTTCTACTTCTAGTCTGTCTGATAAAAATGGAGGGATCTCCCCTTAAATACAAGTTCTTAGCCAACCAGCTGGTTTTAAATAACTCTTGTTCAACCTCTATAGATTATATTCACTATCTTTTTGTTTAATGTTTATTACTGTGTTGTCATGGTTTGGCTTGTCTTTGCATTTTTTATATTTCTTTGATATTATTTCTGTTCCTAGTTTTAAAGATTGCTCGCTATATTCTACGTTAAAATTTAGTATTACCTAGTATTCGTGAGTGGACGTAAGTTGGGTATCCCGCCCTTAGAAGAGCTGATAGCTGTCATATATGATATTTTCTGCTCATAGTGCTTTCGGGCTAGTCTTAACATTTATTTACTAAAGTATCTGCTTTTCTTTAAAAGGTATTTAATAGCTACTCTCTGCTACTGATATGGAGGTAAAACGCAAGCTAATCAAGTTTTCAAATTGGAATGTTCGTAGCAAGGTAGGCAAAAGGGAAGAAGTTGAGTCGGTGCTTTTTCAAAACGACCTTGATGTTCTCTGCGTTCCGGAGACATGGCTTACTCGGGATCAGAATTTCGACATTAACGATTATATCATCTTTCGTTGCGATAGGGCATTCAGTAGGGGTGGGCGATCGAGGATCCTCGTCAAGGATGCCTACTGTGTTGATCGGATTGACCTCACTGGACCGTGGGTGGGGGATATCGAGGTCGTGGGCATAACCATATCTACGACACTCGGGAGAATCGATTTCCTTTCTATTTATGTGTCCCCGGACGTTCGCATAACACAAGATTCTTGGAAGGGGTTAATTGAATGTGCGTCCGGTAAGGGATTTCTGGTCATGTGTGGGGATTTTAACGCCCACTCTCTTATGTGGGGTTCTCCGAACTCAAAGTTTTTAAGTCGGGATTTTAGTCCTGATGTGTTCGACAGTGGGTTGGTTCTTCTTAATGACAACAACCTCGATCTTGTTTTTTCGATGGCTGCTCTTGCTTCGATCTCCACGGTGAGAGTCGGTGATAACAATTACCATTCGGATCGTATTCCGGTCTTTGAAAGACTGGATGCCTCTCCATCTCTCTGTCGTTCCTCTTCCATAAGATTCAACATCAGGTCTTTGGACCAGGAACTGTTTAATGGGAAAATGTAGGGGTTCATATAGACCTTGAGATTTGAACTGACAGGGGGAGCCATACCTGCAAATATCTATGATAAATACAGCCACTCCAGTGGAACGCCAAATGTGATGTGATCCAGTCCAGAATGAGACCCGCAAGAAAGGGGTTCTTGGCAAACCCGGCCGATGAAGAAATGGAGGTCTTTAGGAGGGTGGACGGGGAAGTAAAAAGCCAGTCGAGAGGTATCAAACAACGGTCTTTTCGAGCCTTCTGTGAATCTTTAGATCCGGCAACGGGCCTATCTAGAATTTGGCGTACTGTCAAGGCATTGGCTTCACAGTTCGGAGAGCCACATACTGGCGTGGTTACAGAACCAGATTCCTTTGTAATCAGAAGCCTATGGACCAGTCATTTTCTTCGGATGATTTTCAGTTAGTGCTATCTTTATGCAAGGCCAAGTCCTCCCCTTGCATGGATAGACTGTCGTATGAAATTATACGGGGCTTCTCGGATCCGTTGTTGAGTTTCTTGCATGCTCTCTTCAACGAGATGTTTCGTGCCTTCTATTTTCGGGAAGCCTGGAGAGGTGGAGAGACACCCGAGATCATTTCATCCCTAAACCGGGTGGGTGGGAAGTGCTTTCGGCCGATATACCTCACCTTCACTTTTTGTAAATTATTTGAGAGGTTAATTCAGAGGAAGCTGGAATTCCTAGCCACATACAACAACTGAATGCCGGAATTCCAGTTTGGTTTCAGAAGGGGAAGGTCGTCTATGGACTGCGTAGCCTCAGCTGTCTTGGACATCATGATGGGCTTGAAGGCAGGAGCAAAAACACGCTTGTGTTGGCGTTGGACTTGAAGGGTGCGTTCAATGCCGTTCTGCCGGGGCTCTAGATTGATAAGATGAGATAGGTTCCGGTAAAATTGCTTTATCTTGTCTCCTTTTTGGTTGGCAGACGGAATCTCTTCTTCTCATCGGATGGAGACAATCCGAGAGCTTGCGGGGTAGGGGTTCTCCAGGGTGGAGTTCTCTCTCCGCTTCTATTCAACTTGGCTCTCAGAATGTGGAATCACATCTACTGGTTGGAGTAAAGGTAACAATGTACGCGGACGATTCGCTCCTATTAGTCACGTGTAGCTCTATCAACGAGGCATCCGTCCTCCTAAGAATAGCGACTGAAGCATTAACCCTCTGACTGGCGACTTTGGGGCTTTCCATCTCAATCCCAAAGTCGCAGCTGTGCATCTTCTCTAGAGGTAGATTGAGGACCCAGGATATCTCTGTCATGATCGATCAAACTGATATTCAGTGTCAACCCATCCTCAATTATCTGGGCATTATCCTCGATAGAAGATTGTCCTGGATACCTCATATTAGGGCTATTCCTGCTAAAGTCGACCAGGAGTCTGGCAAAGCCTTCAAGGACTTTGCGTTTCGTAACCTTAGTTTATCCAGGCGCTACTGAAATCTAGTCACTAGGCTTAGGAACAGTCACATTTGTACGGGACACCATTACGTGAAGATGGGATGGAGTCTTCCGGTGGAATGCGAATGTGGAGGGCAGTACAAGGATCTTTCCCACCTCCTGAATCAGTGCCTCATCCTGGCGGGGGGAAGGCCGGCACTGCACGGATTCATTGAGCGTGTCAGCGCGGGGATCCCTCCCGGCCAGAAGGATATAAATTACATCCTCTTTAGTCCCTCGGAGGTATCTGTGAGTGAGCTGGGTGACTTTTTTGAGCAGGGAAACACAGTCGTTTAATTAAAGCAGAGCTATTCTTTTTCTTACTCATAGTTTTAATGATTAAATTAGAGTACTCTAGCTGCTGTCTGGCACATCATATGTATGTTTTTGAATTTGGCTCCTTCTGCATGAGCGATGAGCCTTCCTTTCCTCCAAATAGCGGGGTATTTAGTGTTCTTCTGGCAGACTTAGAGGAGAAGATTGAGAGGAAAGAGAAAAGGGAGTCAACATTAGGAATAGGCAAAGTGTACAGATGACGCAGTTCTAGTAGCGGATGATGATAGAGGAATGAATCTGATGTACAGGTTCCTTCACATAGTGAATTAAGCTGTGGGCTCATGTACAGGATCTTGTTCAGGATCCTATACATGAACCTGCATAGAAACTAATCCGCGAGGGTTCGCTAGTGACAAAAGCTATATCTCTCATAAGATTCATAACCTCTTCCTCTCCCGTTTCACTGTTCACTTTCAGGCCTTTGATGATTAGATTATTTTTTCCCTCTTTGATCCTTGCTCCCATCTACTCGTCTTTCGATCTGTGTAAATCTCCTTCGTAGCATCTCATTCTTTACACTCAAGCTCATCCCATCTTCTGCTGCTTCCTGGCTAACTAGTACCTCAGTCCTTCTTTGCTGAACCCTTACTTCTAATGTACTCACTCTCTCTTTTATTACTTTATCTCCCTTTTCCTATTTAATTATCTTCTCTCATCTCGGAAACATCCCGTAGATATCCCCGATATCCTGGGGATATCCCAGTT
>CAKNXH010085328.1:0-14404 GCA_932178445.1 Andricus quercusramuli | reverse complement strand
CACACAGCGTGGTGGCGCATAGTCGGGGTGCGTTCTGTGCTACGCAGCACCTCTAGATCTCCCGCTAGTCGATGGTCCAGGGGTGGGTGGCTCGGCTCCCCGCGCAGATTCTCTGCGCCAGCTTGACCCTAGTTTTTCCGAGTGCTCTTGTACGTATGGGAATCCCGTCCACTACGCATGCGCCAGGAAAGTCTCCTCTTCTTAGTCCCTGGCGACAGCAGATCTCCCGTGCAGGCACCCTCGTATGAACTGACATACAGTTGTTGTTATTGTTGTGTGGGGTGGTAGATCCACCCTTGGTATTCGAGTTGGAATATGAAACGAAGAAAATAATACAAACCGGAAATTAACAGAAATATTAAACTTATCATAATTTGGAACCCCGTGGTCTGGCAAGTATTTGGGTTTCGGTCGGATGACCTAACCTCCCTAGGTTTGACAGGTAATGTGTTTCTTGTTGTCTTTTAGGCAATATTTTATTGATAATGAATTTTACGCTTTCCTCGAAGACTAGCCATAGAACTCTCATATTCTTGGCTAGTATCGTAATTGTTATTAGAAAAACTGTGATTGTGATTCGTGACTCTAAACTCATATCCCACATAAAATGTTGACCTAAATTTTAACATTTTTCACTGTATTTGTGTGGGGTACAAATTACCCCGTCACAATATATATATATATAGTTAAAAATTTGTCATAAGGACAACCGCAGGATTTCGCCGGGAGCGGGTGCTAATCTGAAAGATTGCACCCGCTCCCAGCGAAATCGCGGTAAAATTTCAGCCGTAACCACGTCTCAAGATCGTTAGATGGGTGGTTACAGTCTGCGCGAATCCAATACGATGATCCGGCGAAAGTCTTGTGCACCCTGAGGACACGGAGCGACCCAAGGACGACCGCCTTCTGCATTCTTCCTGCAAGTGTCTCAGCATTTTGTTGACACGCAGGGATGCTTTTCAGACTATTAACCAGTGAAACCTTGGTACCTCCAAGAGCGACGATGATGAGGTCGATTAGCTTAACAGAATATTCCGGGTATAACCGTCGCAACTCCCTTATAAGGTCTTTATACCTATCTTTCTTTTCTTTCTCCTTCGCTGTGACGTTTTTGTCCGCTGGTGCCGAAAATTCGATAACGAACATGGTTCGTTTCTCGAAGTCAAGAAGAACCATGTCAGGCCTTGAGTGCGCAACGGGAACAATTGTCGAAAATATGAAATTCCAATATATACGGCACTTCTCATTTTCGACAGTTGACTCTATTTCTCTAGGAGCGTTTAACGGAGAGGTATTTGGGCTAATGCCGTAAGAGTGACAGAGATGGTAATAAAGCACTCTCAGTGCCGCATTGTGCCTTTGGATGTAGGTTGTTCCCGCATGAGTTGCAAAACTAGATAGTATGTGTCCTAGATGCTCGGGGTGTTCATGACACGCTCTGCAGCTATCATCGGGAATATCTTGGCTCAAAATGTGGCGACGGTATGCTAGAGTGAAAATGACACCATCTTGACATGCTAAAATGAAACCCTCTGTGCCCGACTTCAATCCGGGTGATCTAAGGAAAGCAAACGTCAGCTCATAGGACATCGACTGAACTTCCACAATTTTGCTCATCCCTGATATTGAAGTCAAGGCCGAGTGTTTCAGCAGCCTCTTCTGCTGCTTTGTAAAGAAACGCCCCTTTGCCTACTTCCTCGTGTCTTCTGACCATTTTAAGAAGAGGATCTTGTCTATTTGCGACAATATGTGCTGTACCAAGAATAATCCTGTTGTGAAGACATTCAAGATTCACTATTCCACGACCACCTTGACGGCGTGAGATGTAAAGTCGTGGAACAGAAGACTTAAGGTGCATGCTTTTGTTCATGTGCATAACCTTTCGGGACCCGATATCGAGGGATCTGAGCTCGTCCTTCGTCCATGGAACTACTCCAAATGAATAGAGTACTACTGGGACGGCAAGCATGTTCGTTGCAGATACTTTGTTCCTCGCCGACAGTTCGGAAGACCATATCTGTCGGAGGAGAAGTTTGTATCTGCATCGGAGAGTATCCTTTATAGATGTTACGTCCTGAATGCGGCTTCGTGGCACGCCCAGGTATGTATAGGTCTCTCCAGCGCAAAGGTGTCGTATAGCGCTTCTGTCAACGAGTTCAGGATCTGCGGGTATGCCCATAAGTTTTCCTTTCTTCAAATTAACCTTGGCGCAATTCTCTAATCCGAACTCCATTCCAATCTCTTGCGTGCACTCTTTGACAATTTTTAGAGCTAGATGCAGTTTCTCTTGATTTTTAGCATAGATCTTAATATCATCAATGTAAAATACATGAGTTGCCTTATGCTTTCGGTTTCCAGGTTCGCCGCAGAGGTACCCTTGGGAATGGCGAAGTGCGAGAGATAGTGGCAATAATGTGAGGCAAAAGAGGAGAGGGCTCATGGTGTCGCCTTGAAATACACCTCTCTGAAAGGTGATACTGTTAGTGATCACACGATGTTTTCCAGATAAGATGGTAAATCTGGTTTTCCAAAGCGGCATTAATCTCTCTATGCATCTCACGATATGTGGATGAACCTTTAAGCTTTCCAAAAGACAGATGATAAGTCTATGGGAGGTTGAATCAAAAGCTTTTCGGTAATCTATCCAAGCCACCGATAGAAATCGTTGATAGGATGCTGCGTCTTTACAGACACATCTATCGATGAGCAGGTTCTCCCGACATCCTGCTACGTCTTTCTTCGAGCCACGTTGTTCATACATCTCTCGCCACACAGGTTCAATTGTCCGAAGAATCCTATCATTTAGGATGGCTGTGAAGATCTTATACAGTGTGTTCAGACAAGTTATTGGTCTGTAATTCTTAGGGTCAGCTAAGTTGCCCATCTTCGGTAGGAGCACTGTGCGCCCTTCCACCAACCACTCCGGAATAGGCTCTTCCGACTATAGATATGAGGTGAAAATTCGGGCCAGATGCTGGTAGGTTGAAGGAAACTTCTTCCACCAGAAGGTCATGATACCATCTGGTACCGGAGCGGGAAAGTTCTTCATGCCTCTTAATACGTTTTTCACCTCCTCGGTAGTGATAGATTAGCATTCTTCCTCAGGTGTTATGAGGTTCCTTGAAGCTATTTATGTTCTTTGAGTCTTCTTCAAGTGGATGTTGGACCTCGTAGACTTCTCTCCAAAATGCTTCGACCTCCTCTGGTTTGGGCGGATGGTCGACAGTAATTGGAGGCTCTTGGAAGAGTTTAGATGGATCAGATGAAAATTGTTGATTTTCTCTGACCCACCTCTCTCTCCACTCTAGACTTCTCCTAGCGTTAGATAGTATTCGTATTCTGTCAACAATATGCTGTCTGATGGTCATAAGCTTTGATATGTTGATTGTGTGATGATGGATCCGCAGTTCGCGCGCGAACCGTCTGACCTTGGCAGTGAAAGTCCTGCCAGATGTTATGTAGTCAATCACACACTGAATGCAACCCGCGTACTGTCTAGCCCAGCCTATCTTTGTGCTAGGTTGATGCATTCTTCTTTTGGTCTTATGATCAACCGTTGGTTTTGTTTTACGGTTTGCATCTGCCAAAGTTCTCGCTGCATTGTACACACCACAACTGATAGTCCAGAGGTCGGATTCTACGGAAAAATCTCCACGAAGTTCATCATCCAATTCAGTCAGATCTTTGGGCTTGGGAGAAACCTGAATGTTGATGTTTCTCCGGGTCCTGCAGCATCGTTCTTCCTCTATTGGATGCCTGTTCGCGGTTGGTCTCAGTGTCGCCTCTCTTTCTCTGTTGCCGGCTTGTTCTGGATGCGGTTGAGTAGGCACTCCGCTTATATAACCTCTTTTCCGGAGGTTCTCAGCATGGTTTCGCAGACGTTGTTTCGGAAAGTCTGAGACCTCTGGGTGTTTCTCGCACCACAGAGCATGCAGTCGTGCCATGTAACCTTCTCGCTCAGGGACCATACTGGCATCGTAGCACTTCAGCAGGCCATCATTGAGTCGATCCGTCCACCTAAAAGTAACAAGATTCCGCCAGTCAATCGCATTGACTCCGTCTTGATTGGCTCCCCCAACTGTAGGGAAGTCGGCATTGTTGTCCGGCCCACTGTCGGGAGCCCTGCGCGTTCGATTGTTTTGAACCGCACTTACTATAAGGCTATACTCTGAGAGGTCGCTCGGTATCCCAGAGGCACCGTTAAAGACACCTCACCCAGGTGCCATGCAGCTTTCGGCACGGTTCTTTCTTACACCTTTGCTTAGGGGTTATTCCTTCGGGACCTTCGGGAATTCGTGGACTTCTGAATCTCCGGTGTCTTCATAACCGAATTGTTTTGAGTACAGCTTACATCGTGGCGAATAGCAGAGATCGTCTCCTAAAGATGGTCAGAAACCACGAGATGATTGGCGAAGGAGCATTCCTTTACAAAGCCGCGGAGCAAGCTGCCGAGACCCTTGGCCTGAATTTTAACATCAGAAGTGAGGAAAGTGCATTACTTCATCGAGATGCTTCACGTCTAAAAGCCGAAGTAAAGAAAGCAGAGGTTGAAAAATTTCACCAAGAGCTTCTCGACAAGCATGCCAGGACGGTGCCATCTCCACCTTAGCATACCGTCACCGCATATTGTGTCAAGAAGTTCCCAGTGATAGGTGCAGAGCGTATCATGCACACGCTGAGTACCTAGAACACATACTATCGGGGTGTCCGACCCACGCAGGAACAACGTATATCTATAGACATAATGCGGCCCTAAGAGTACTTTATTACCACCTTTGTCGCTCTTACGGTGTTGGTCGCGACCCTGCCCTGCCGAACGCTCCAAGGGATATAGAGTCAATTGCCCGAAACGAGAAGTGCCAGATTTTCTGGAACTACGATTTTCGGGCAGCAGTCTCCGTTGCGCACTCGAGGCCTGACATTGTTCACCAAGACATCGAGAAACGAACTATATTCGTGATCGAATTCTCGGCTCCGTCCGAATACAACATCACTGCAAAGGAGATAGAAAAAGAGGAGAGGTATCAAGACCTTAAAAGAGAGCTGCAACGACTGTACCCAAAATATTCGGTACGAGTAATTGTCCTTGTGATAGGTGCTCTCGGAGGTGCCAAATAATCACTGGTTCGCAACCTCAAAGCCATACCCGCATGCCAAAAATATGACAAGGCACTGGCGAGATGGATGCAGAAAGCTGTCATCCTTGGGTCGCTTTGTGTCCTCAAGACCCACGAGGATTTCGCCGGCCTGTCGTTGTGAACTCGTCGTGCCCTATGGCCACCCATCTCACGGATGTGAGACGTGGCCATAGGTGTATTTTACCGCGGCTCTACTGGGGGCTATTGACATTTTTTTTAGACGGCGGTTGCTCTGAGTGGTACCCTGCGGTGGTTGTTTAACTTTTTTGTTAATATATATTAATGTAATGTAATGATATATATGTGCCTCTGGGATACCGGGCGACCTCTCAGAGTATAGCCTTATCCTTGCACGCGGGGCTCTACAAGGATGGACGAACCCTTTTCCATAGCCACTCGTGGGGACAACAATGACAACACCAAACATAGTTGTAGTAAGTACGGTTCAAAGCAATCGAATGCGCAGGGCTCCCGACAGTGGGTCGGACAACAATGCCGACTACCCTACAGTTGGGGGAGCCAATCAAGACGGAGTCAATGCGATTGACCGGCGGAATCTTGTTACTTTTAGGCGGACGGATCGACTCAATGTCAATGGCGACACTGAGACCAACCGCGAACAGGCATCCAATAGAGGAAGAACGATGCTTCAGGACCCGGAGAAACATCAGCATTCAGGTTTCTCCCAAGCCCAAAGACCTGACTGAATTGGATGATGAACTTCGTGAAGATTTTTCCGAAGAATCCGACCTCTGGACTATCAGTTGTGGTGTGTACAATGCAGCGAGAACTTTGGCAGATGCAAGCCGTAAAACAAACCAACGGTTGGTCATAAGACCAAAAGAAGAATGCAACAACTCAGCACAAAGATAGGCTGGGCTAGACAGTACGCGTCCCGCATTCAGTGTGTGATTGACTACATAACATCTGGCAGGACTTTCACTGCCAAGGTTCGACGGTTCGCGCGCGAACTGCGGATCCGTCATCACACAACAAACAAATCAAAGCTAATGACCATCAGACAGCATATTGTTGACAGAATACGAATACTATCTAACGCTAGGAGAAGTTTAGAGCGAAGAGAGAGGTGGGTCAGAGGAAATCAACAATTTTCATCTGATCCATCTAAACTCTTCCAAGAGCCTCCAATTACTGTCGACCATCCGCCCAAACCAGAGGAGGTCGAAGCATTTTGGAGAGAAGTCTACGAGGTCCAACATCCACTTCAAGAAGACTCAAAGAACATAAATAGCTTCAAGGAGCTGTGAAATGCCCTCAGAGGAAGAATGCTTACCTATCACTACCGAGGAGGTGAAAAACGTATTAAGAGGCATGAAGAACTTTCCCGCTCCGGGACCAGATGGTATCAAGACCTTCTGCTGGAAGAAGTTTCCTTCAACCCACCAGCATCTGGCCCGAATTTTCACCTCATATCTAAAGTCGGAAGAGCCTATTCCGGAGTGGTTGGTGGAAGGGCGCAAAGTGCTCCTACCGAAGACGGGCAACTTATAAGCTGACCCTAAGAATTACAGGCCAATAACTTGTCTGAACACACTGTATAAGATGTTCACAGCCATCCTAAATGATAGGATTCTTCGGACAATTGAACCTGTGTGGCGAGAGATGTATGAACAACGTGTCTCGAAGAAAGGCGTAGCAGGATGTCGGGAGAACCTGCTCATCGATAGATGTGTCTGTAAATACGCTGCATCCTATCAACGATTTCTATCGATGGCCTGGATAGATTGCCGAAAAGCTTTTGATTCAACCTCCCATAGACTTATCATCTGTCTGTTGGGAAGCTTAAAGGTTCATCCACACATCGTGAGATGCATAGAGAGATTAATGCCGCTTTGGAAAACCAGATTTACCATCTTACCTGAAAAACATCGTGTGATCACTAACAGTATCACCTTTCAGAGAGGTGTGTTTCAGGGCGTCACCATGAGCCCTCTCCTCTTTTGTCTCACATTATTGCCACTATCTCTCGCACTTCGCCATTCCCAAGGGTACCTCTGCGGCAAACCTGGAAACCGAAAGCATAAGGTAACTCATGTATTTTATATGGATGATCTTAAGATCTATGCTAGAAATCAAGAGAAACTACATCTAGCTCTAAAAATTGTCAAAGAGTACACTCAAGAGATTGGAATGGAGTTCGGGTTAGAGAAATGCGCCAAGGTTAATTTGAAGAAAGGAAAACTTATCGGCATACCCGAAGATCCTGAACTCGTTGACAGAAGCGCTATACGACACCTTTACGCTGGAGAGACCTATACATACCTGGGCGTGCCACAAAGCCGCATTCAGGACGTAACATCTATAAAGGATACTCTCCGATGCAGATACAAACGTCTCCTCCGACAGATATGGTCTTCCGAACTGTCGGCGAGGAACAAAGTATCTGCAACGAACATGCTTGCCGTCCCAGTAAGTAGTACTCTATTCATTTGGAGTAGTTCCATGGACGAAGGACGAGCTCAGATCCCTCGATATCGGATCCCGAAAGGTTATGCACATGAAAAAAAGCATGCACCTTAAGTCTTCTATTCCACGACTTTACATCTTACGCCGTCAAGGTGGTCGTGGAATACTGAATCTTGAATGTCTTCACAACAGGATTATTCTGGGTACAGCACATATTGTCGCGAATGGACAAGATCCTCTTCTTAAAATGGTCAGAAAACACGAAGAAGTAGGCAAAGGGGCGTTTATTTACAAAGCAGCAGAAGAGGCTGCTGAAACACTCGGCCTTGACTTCAATATCAGGGGTGAGCAAAATGCATCAAATCTTATCCATCTTGAATACTCACTCCTGAAGGCCCGGATTAAGAAAAACAGGAGAAAAACTTCCGCGAAGAGCTCCTCGACAAGAAGATGCACGGTATCTTCCACAGAAATGTGGAAGATTAGTCGATGTCCTATGAGCTGACGTTTGCTTTTATTGGATCACCCGGATTGAAGTCGGGCACAGAGTGTTTCATTTTAGCATGTCAAGATGGTGTCATTTCCACTCTAGCATACCGTCGCCACATTTTTAGCCAAGATATTCCCGATGATAGCTGCACTGTGTGTCATGAACACCCCGAGCATCTAGGATACATACTATCTAGTTGTGCAACTCATGCGGGAACAACCAACATCCAAAGGCACAATGCGGCACTGAGAGTGTTTTATTACCGTCTCTGTCACTCTTACGGCATTAGCCCAAATACCTCTCCGTTAAACGCTCCTAGAGAAATAGAGTCAATTGTCGAGAATGAGAAGTGCCGCATATATTGGAAATTCATATTTTCGAAAATTGTTTCCGTTGCGCACTCAAGGCCTGACATGGTTCTTCTTGACTTCGAGAAACGAACCATGTTCGTTATCGAAGTTTCGGCACCAGCGGACAAAAACGTCACAGCGAAGGAGAAATAAAAGAAAGATAGGTATAAAGACCTTATAAGGGAGTTGCGACGGTTATACCCGGAATATTCTGTTAAGCTGATCGTCCTCATCATCGGCGCTCTTGAAGGTGCCATGGTTTCACTGGTTAATAGTCTGAAAAGCATCCCTGCGTGTCAACAAAATGCTGAGACACTTGCAGGAAGAATGCAGAAGGCGGTCGTCCTTGGGTCGCTCCGTGTCCTCATGACAAACTTTTAACTATATATATATAATTAAAAAAAAGTTAAACAACCACCGCAGGGTACCACTAAGAGCAACTGCCATCTGGAAAAAATGTCAATGGCCCCCAGTAGAACCGCGGTAAAATACACCTATGGCCACGTCTCACATCCGTGAGATGGGTGGTCACAGGGCACGACGAAATCACAACTACAGGCCGGCGAAACCCTCGTGTGTCTTGAGGACACGAAGCGACCCAAGGATGACAGCTTTCTGCATCCATCTCGCAAGAGCCTTGGCATATTTTTGGCACGCGGGTATGGCTTTAAGGTTACGAACCTGCGATAATTTCACACCTCCGAGAGCACCTATCACAAGAACAATTACTCGTACCGAATATTTTGGGTACAGTCGACGCAGCTCTCTTTTAAGGTCTTGATATCTCTCCTCTTTTTCTTTCTCCTTTGCAGTGATGTTGTATTCGGATGGAGCCGAGAATTCGATCACGAATATAGTTCGTTTCTCGAAGTCTTGGAGAACAATGTCAGGCCTCGAGTGCGCAACGGAGACTGCTGCCCGAAAATCGTAGTTCCAGAAAATCTGGCACTTCTCGTTTCGGACAATTGACTCTATATCCCGTGGAGCGTTCGGCAGGGCAGGGTCGCGACCAACACCGTAAGAGCGACAAAGGTGGTAAGAAAGTACTCTCAGGGCCGCATTATGTCTATAGATATACGTTGTTCCTGCGTGGGTCGGACACCCCGATAGTATATGTTCTAGGTACTCAGCGTGTGCATGACACGCTCTGCACCTATCACTGGGAACTTCTTGACATAAAATGCGGGCGCGGTATGCTAAGGTGGAGATTACACCGTCCTGGCATGCGAAAATAAAGCCCTCTGTACCTGAATTGAGCCCTGATGATTTGAGGAAAGCAAAAGTTTGCTCCTTCGACAAGGACTGTTTTTTTACATTTCTGTGAAAGTTTCCGTGCATTTGCTTGTCGAGTAGCTCTTGGTGAAATTTTCCAACCTCTGCTTTCTTTACTTCGGCTTTTAGACGTGAAGCATCTAGATGGAGTAAAGCACTTTCCTCACTTCTGATGTTAAAATTCAGGCCAAGGGTCTCAGCAGCTTGCTCCGCGGCTTTGTAAAGGAACGCCCCTTCGCCAATCATCTCGTGGTTTCTGACCATCTTTAGGAGAGGATCTCTGCCATTCGCAACGATGTAAGCTGTACTCAAAACAATTCGGTTATGAAGACACTGGAGATTCAGAAGTCCGCGTCCGCCTTGCTGGCGTGAAATGTATAATCGCGGAACTGACGAATTGATATGCAAGCTTTTATGCATATGCATGATCTTACGCGTGGTGACATCAAGGGCCTTAAGCTCGTTCTTCGTCCATTGAACCACCCCAAACGAGTAGAGTAGAACCGGGACGGCAAGCATGTTATTCGCAGATACCTTGTTCAACGCCGACAGATTGGAAGACCAAATCTGTCGAAGAAGATGCTTGTATCTGCTTCGGAGAGACTCCTTCACTGATGTTACGTCCTGAATGCGGCTTTGAGGCACGCCCAGGTATGTATAGGTCTCTCCAGTGTTAAGGTGTCTAATAACACTTATATCCACAAGCTCAGGGTCCTTGGGAACGCCAGTAATCTTTCCTTTCTTCAAATGAATTTTGGCACACTTGTCCAAACCAAAGTCCATCCCAATCTCTCCTGTGTAGTTCTTGACGATATTTAAAGCAGTTTGAAGTTTGCTTTTACCAGCGGCATAGATCTTCAGGTCATCCATATAGAATACATGAGTGACCTTATGCTCACGCTGATTAGTGTCGCCACAGAGGTATCCAGGAGAATTTCGTAGTGCAAGAGATAGAGGCAAAAGTGTGATGCAAAAAAGCAAAGGGCTCATACTATCCCCTTGAAAGACGCCCCTCTGGAAGGTGACGTTGTTCGTCGTCAGACGATAATTCCTAGATGAGATGGTAAATCTAGTTTTCCAAAGAGGCATCAATCTCTCTATGCATCTCACTATGTGTGGATGTACCTTCAAGCTTTCCAACAGACAGATGATAAGTCTATGAGAGGTTGAATCAAAAGCTTTCCGGTAGTCAATCCAGGCCATTGACAGGACGCGCTGATGGACTGTAGCGTCTTTACAGACACACCTGTCAATCAGCAGGTTCTCTCGACAGCCTGCTACACCTTTTTTCGAGCCACGTTGTTCGTACATCTCTCGCCATACAGGCTCAATTCGTCGAACAATCCTGTTGTTTAGGATAGCTGTAAAAATCTTATACAGTGTGTTCAAACAAGTTATTGGCCTGTAATTCTCTGGTTTGGACAAGTCGCCTTTTTTCGGTAGGAGTATAGTGCGTCCTAACACTAGCCACTGCGGAATGGGCATCTCCGACTTTAAATATGAGGTGAATATGCGGGCCAAATGTTGGTGTGTAGAAGTAAACTTCTTCCACCAAAAGTTCTTGATACAATCTGGTCCAGCACCGGAAAAGTTCTTCGTGCCTCTAAGTGCTTTTTTCACCTCTTCGGCAGTGACTGATGGGCACTCCTCCTCAGATTTTATGAGGCTGTCGCAAAACTCCTTGAAGCGAATGATATTGTCAGTATCTTCCTTCAACTCTAGTGTTTTCGGGATCTTGTACACCTCTCTCCAAAAAGTCTCTACCTCCTTGGGCTTGGGTGGATTTTTTACAAAAACAGGGGGATCACTGAAGAGGCGCGATGGGTCAGCGAGAAACTGTTGATTCTCTCTGATCCATCCCTCCCTCTTCTGTATCCTCCTCCTTGCGTCAGATAACAGCCTTATTTTGTCAACAATATGCTGCTTGATTGTCAGCAGCTTTGACTTGTTTAGTGTGTGATTCAAGGTCCTTAGTTCTTGGGCGAACTTTCGAACCCTTTCCGTGAACGGTCTACCAGATGTTATGTAGTCAATCACACATTGAACACGGGACGCATTCTGTCTTGCCCATCCAATTTTCTTGTTCAGTTGATGCAAGCGTCTTCTTGTCTTTTGATCCATCGTCGGTTTGAGCCTTCGATTTGAATCAGCCAAAGCTCTCGCAGCACCATAAACTGAGCAATTGATGGTCCAGAGGTCGGACTCTTGCGAGATATCTCCACAAAGGGAGGCATCCATTTCAGCCAGATCTTGGGGCTTAAGAGGAACTTGCATGTTGATGTTCCTCCTTGTACTGAAATTGCCATCATCTTCAAGAAGGTGCCTACTTTCTGCGGTTGGTCTTAATGTCGTTTCATCTTCGTCTGCAGCTTGTTCAAGCAGCGGTTGAGGAAGCGCTCCGCGTACATATCCATTTTTGCGGAGGTAGTCGGCTTGATTTCGCAAAGACTGATGCGAAACGTGTTGAAGCTCTGGGTGTTTCTGGCACCACAGAGTATGCATACGCGCCATAAAGCCTCCACGAACAGGGATAATACTGGCATCGTAGCAGTCTAACACATCATTCTTAAGTTGATCCGTCCACTCAATGTGGGCGTTTCGCCGGTTCGTCGTTGTGTTTCCATCCAAATTATTTTCAGCACCCCGAACTCTAGGATGATCGGCATTGTTTGCCGATCCATTGTCGGGTGTTCTGCGCGTTCGATCGTTTTGAACCGCATCTACAACATTTTGGTGGTTTTTTGGTTTCATTGTTGTTCCCACGAGCAGCTAGGGAAAGGGTTCGTCCATCCTTGTAGAGCCCCGCGTGCAAGGATAAGGCTATTACTCTGAGACATCGCCCGATATCCCAGAGTCACCGTTAAAGACACCTCACCCAGGTGCCATGCAGCTTTCGGCACGGTTCGCACACCTTCGCTTAGGGGTTATTCCTTCGGGACCATCCCTGGACAATTGTCCGCGACTGCTTATTAATTATTGTATCCATATTCAGCAGAAACCCTTGGTACGGGGACCCTCTATCCGCAACCCAAGGACGCGTTCGGTGGCTTTGTCATAAGCCCTTCGGTTCTATTCCAAGGGAATCGAAACCGAAACCGAATATATATATATATATATATATATATATACACGCCTACCTCGAAAGGGAAATGGCTTGATGGTATAATAATAATATATAGATAATGCGACCCTAAGAGTACTTTATTACCATATTTCTCGCTCTTCCGTTGTTGGTCGCGACCCTGCCCTGCCGAACGCTCCAAGGGATATAGAGCGAATTATCCGAAACGATAAGTGCCAAATTTTCTGGAACTAAGATTTTCGGGCAGCAGTCTCCGTCGCGCACTTGAGGCCTGACATTGTTCTCCAAGACTTCGAGAAACGAACTATGTTCGTGATCGAATTCTCGGCTCCATCCGAATACAACATTTCTGCAAAGGAGAAAGAAAAAGAGGAGAGGCATCAAGACCTTAAAAGAGAACTGCAACGACTTTACCCAAAATATTCGGTGCGAGTAATTGTCCTTGTGATAGGTGCTCTCGGAGGTGCGAAACTATCACTGGTTCGTAACATTAAAGCCATACCCGCGTGCCAAAAATATGCCAAGGCACTTGCGAGATGGATGCAGAAAGCTGTCATCCTTGGGTCGCTTCGTGTCCTCAAGACACGCGAGGGTTTCGCCGACCTGTCGTTGTGATTTCGTCGTGCCCTATGACCACCCATCTCAACAGGTATGCTTTACCGTGGTTCTACTAGGGGCTATTGATATTTTTTTTAGATGGCAGTTGCTCTTAGTGGGACCCTGCGGTGGTTGTTTAACTCCTTTTTTTAATTCTATATATACACTGGAGTCCCGCTATAGCAGCCTTTTCGGGGGTACCCTTTAATCTACAGGACACTATATGGGTTCTTCCGTTCTCCTTATTGTCTGTTATAGTGGCAAGTATTATAGAGGGACTCTAGTATATGTATATATATATATATATATATATATATATATATTAGGGTGGTTCAAAAAAATCGACTATTTTTTTTTTCGAAACCCCCACCTAAAAACTTTAAGAAAGGTGTAAAAAGACGCCTGTGGAAAGAAGAGCTCTCAATATTAATATTTAGAGGTCGCTCATCGCGAATTTCTATTTCCCATTTAAATAACATGTGAAATTTTTTTGTTTTAATTCGAAGTCTTTTAACTCTCGAACTGCTCAATGAATTGCTAAGACCATAACATATTCTTATAGGGAATTTGACGCTCTACAAAAAAGGTCTCTTATGATTTTTTCATAAATTCACTTTTTCAAAATTTATTCAAGGTTAAAGTTAAACATGATCCAACAAACTATGGTCCTCAATTTTCTGTTTATTTAATTTTTATGTTAATGCAAACAACGGAAAAAATGTCGATTTTTAAAATTTTATTTCTTATCTTCTAGATAAAATTTTTCTTATACGTCTCGTCCCTTGCGATTAATCACAAGAGTATTGGCAAGATAAAAGAATTGTCAACTTGCATAGTTAATTGTTATAAACAATTTGTGTTAACAAATAATCAACATTACAGGTTATTCGCCTTTGATGTATATCTCTGCCCTGCAATCGCTAGTTTTTATCGTTAGAATGATGCGTGGACATGAAAATTTAAGATTACTTGTTATTTGTTTATTTTATAAACAAATTATGTAAACAAATGCACATTTTGGGCGATTTTGACCGGAAAGAAATAACTT
>CAKNXH010085327.1:0-14404 GCA_932178445.1 Andricus quercusramuli | reverse complement strand
CACACAGCGTGGTGGCGCATAGTCGGGGTGCGTTCTGTGCTACGCAGAACCTCTAGATCTCCCGCTAGTCGATGGTCCAGGGGTGGGTGGCTCGGCTCCCCGCGCAGATTCTCTGCGCCAGCTTGACCCTAGTTTTTCCGAGTGCTCTTGTACGTATGGGAATCCCGTCCACTACGCATGCGCCAGGAAAGTCTCCTCTTCTTAGTCCCTGGCGACAGCAGATCTCCCGTGCAGGCACCCTCGTATGAACTGACATACAGTTGTTGTTATTGTTGTGTGGGGTGGTAGATCCACCCTTGGTATTCGAGTTGGAATATGAAACGAAGAAAATAATACAAACCGGAAATTAACAGAAATATTAAACTTATCATAATTTGGAACCCCGTGGTCTGGCAAGTATTTGGGTTTCGGTCGGATGACCTAACCTCCCTAGGTTTGACAGGTAATGTGTTTCTTGTTGTCTTTTAGGCAATATTTTATTGATAATGAATTTTACGCTTTCCTCGAAGACTAGCCATAGAACTCTCATATTCTTGGCTAGTATCGTAATTGTTATTAGAAAAACTGTGATTGTGATTCGTGACTCTAAACTCATATCCCACATAAAATTTTGACCTAAATTTTAACATTTTTCACTGTATTTGTGTGGGGTACAAATTACCCCGTCACAATATATATATATATAGTTAAAAATTTGTCATAAGGACAACCGCAGGATTTCGCCGGGAGCGGGTGCTAATCTGAAAGATTGCACCCGCTCCCAGCGAAATCGCGGTAAAATTTCAGCCGTAACCACGTCTCAAGACCGTTAGATGGGTGGTTACAGTCTGCGCGAATCCAATACGATGATCCGGCGAAAGTCTTGTGCACCCTGAGGACACGGAGCGACCCAAGGACGACCGCCTTCTGCATTCTTCCTGCAAGTGTCTCAGCATTTTGTTGACACGCAGGGATGCTTTTCAGACTATTAACCAGTGAAACCTTGGTACCTCCAAGAGCGACGATGATGAGGTCGATTAGCTTAACAGAATATTCCGGGTATAACCGTCGCAACTCCCTTATAAGGTCTTTATACCTATCTTTCTTTTCTTTCTCCTTCGCTGTGACGTTTTTGTCCGCTGGTGCCGAAAATTCGATAACGAACATGGTTCGTTTCTCGAAGTCAAGAAGAACCATGTCAGGCCTTGAGTGCGCAACGGGAACAATTGTCGAAAATATGAAATTTCAATATATACGGCACTTCTCATTTTCGACAGTTGACTCTATTTCTCTAGGAGCGTTTAACGGAGAGGTATTTGGGCTAATGCCGTAAGAGTGACAGAGATGGTAATAAAGCACTCTCAGTGCCGCATTGTGCCTTTGGATGTAGGTTGTTCCCGCATGAGTTGCAAAACTAGATAGTATGTGTCCTAGATGCTCGGGGTGTTCATGACACGCTCTGCAGCTATCATCGGGAATATCTTGGCTCAAAATGTGGCGACGGTATGCTAGAGTGAAAATGACACCATCTTGACATGCTAAAATGAAACCCTCTGTGCCCGACTTCAATCCGGGTGATCTAAGGAAAGCAAACGTCAGCTCATAGGACATCGACTGAACTTCCACAATTTTGCTCATCCCTGATATTGAAGTCAAGGCCGAGTGTTTCAGCAGCCTCTTCTGCTGCTTTGTAAAGAAACGCCCCTTTGCCTACTTCCTCGTGTCTTCTGACCATTTTAAGAAGAGGATCTTGTCTATTTGCGACAATATGTGCTGTACCAAGAATAATCCTGTTGTGAAGACATTCAAGATTCACTATTCCACGACCACCTTGACGGCGTGAGATGTAAAGTCGTGGAACAGAAGACTTAAGGTGCATGCTTTTGTTCATGTGCATAACCTTTCGGGACCCGATATCGAGGGATCTGAGCTCGTCCTTCGTCCATGGAACTACTCCAAATGAATAGAGTACTACTGGGACGGCAAGCATGTTCGTTGCAGATACTTTGTTCCTCGCCGACAGTTCGGAAGACCATATCTGTCGGAGGAGAAGTTTGTATCTGCATCGGAGAGTATCCTTTATAGATGTTACGTCCTGAATGCGGCTTCGTGGCACGCCCAGGTATGTATAGGTCTCTCCAGCGCAAAGGTGTCGTATAGCGCTTCTGTCAACGAGTTCAGGATCTGCGGGTATGCCCATAAGTTTTCCTTTCTTCAAATTAACCTTGGCGCAATTCTCTAATCCGAACTCCATTCCAATCTCTTGCGTGCACTCTTTGACAATTTTTAGAGCTAGATGCAGTTTCTCTTGATTTTTAGCATAGATCTTAATATCATCAATGTAAAATACATGAGTTGCCTTATGCTTTCGGTTTCCAGGTTCGCCGCAGAGGTACCCTTGGGAATGGCGAAGTGCGAGAGATAGTGGCAATAATGTGAGGCAAAAGAGGAGAGGGCTCATGGTGTCGCCTTGAAATACACCTCTCTGAAAGGTGATACTGTTAGTGATCACACGATGTTTTCCAGATAAGATGGTAAATCTGGTTTTCCAAAGCGGCATTAATCTCTCTATGCATCTCACGATATGTGGATGAACCTTTAAGCTTTCCAAAAGACAGATGATAAGTCTATGGGAGGTTGAATCAAAAGCTTTTCGGTAATCTATCCAAGCCACCGATAGAAATCGTTGATAGGATGCTGCGTCTTTACAGACACATCTATCGATGAGCAGGTTCTCCGGACATCCTGCTACGTCTTTCTTCGAGCCACGTTGTTCATACATCTCTCGCCACACAGGTTCAATTGTCCGAAGAATCCTATCATTTAGGATGGCTGTGAAGATCTTATACAGTGTGTTCAGACAAGTTATTGGTCTGTAATTCTTAGGGTCAGCTAAGTTGCCCATCTTCGGTAGGAGCACTGTGCGCCCTTCCACCAACCACTCCGGAATAGGCTCTTCCGACTATAGATATGAGGTGAAAATTCGGGCCAGATGCTGGTAGGTTGAAGGAAACTTCTTCCACCAGAAGGTCATGATACCATCTGGTACCGGAGCGGGAAAGTTCTTCATGCCTCTTAATACGTTTTTCACCTCCTCGGTAGTGATAGATTAGCATTCTTCCTCAGGTGTTATGAGGTTCCTTGAAGCTATTTATGTTCTTTGAGTCTTCTTCAAGTGGATGTTGGACCTCGTAGACTTCTCTCCAAAATGCTTCGACCTCCTCTGGTTTGGGCGGATGGTCGACAGTAATTGGAGGCTCTTGGAAGAGTTTAGATGGATCAGATGAAAATTGTTGATTTTCTCTGACCCACCTCTCTCTCCACTCTAGACTTCTCCTAGCGTTAGATAGTATTCGTATTCTGTCAACAATATGCTGTCTGATGGTCATAAGCTTTGATATGTTGATTGTGTGATGATGGATCCGCAGTTCGCGCGCGAACCGTCTGACCTTGGCAGTGAAAGTCCTGCCAGATGTTATGTAGTCAATCACACACTGAATGCAACCCGCGTACTGTCTAGCCCAGCCTATCTTTGTGCTAGGTTGATGCATTCTTCTTTTGGTCTTATGATCAACCGTTGGTTTTGTTTTACGGTTTGCATCTGCCAAAGTTCTCGCTGCATTGTACACACCACAACTGATAGTCCAGAGGTCGGATTCTACGGAAAAATCTCCACGAAGTTCATCATCCAATTCAGTCAGATCTTTGGGCTTGGGAGAAACCTGAATGTTGATGTTTCTCCGGGTCCTGCAGCATCGTTCTTCCTCTATTGGATGCCTGTTCGCGGTTGGTCTCAGTGTCGCCTCTCTTTCTCTGTTGCCGGCTTGTTCTGGATGCGGTTGAGTAGGCACTCCGCTTATATAACCTCTTTTCCGGAGGTTCTCAGCATGGTTTCGCAGACGTTGTTTCGGAAAGTCTGAGACCTCTGGGTGTTTCTCGCACCACAGAGCATGCAGTCGTGCCATGTAACCTTCTCGCTCAGGGACCATACTGGCATCGTAGCACTTCAGCAGGCCATCATTGAGTCGATCCGTCCACCTAAAAGTAACAAGATTCCGCCAGTCAATCGCATTGACTCCGTCTTGATTGGCTCCCCCAACTGTAGGGTAGTCGGCATTGTTGTCCGGCCCACTGTCGGGAGCCCTGCGCGTTCGATTGTTTTGAACCGCACTTACTATAAGGCTATACTCTGAGAGGTCGCTCGGTATCCCAGAGGCACCGTTAAAGACACCTCACCCAGGTGCCATGCAGCTTTCGGCACGGTTCTTTCTTACACCTTTGCTTAGGGGTTATTCCTTCGGGACCTTCGGGACTTCGTGGACTTCTGAATCTCCGGTGTCTTCATAACCGAATTGTTTTGAGTACAGCTTACATCGTGGCGAATAGCAGAGATCGTCTCCTAAAGATGGTCAGAAACCACGAGATGATTGGCGAAGGAGCATTCCTTTACAAAGCCGCGGAGCAAGCTGCCGAGACCCTTGGCCTGAATTTTAACATCAGAAGTGAGGAAAGTGCATTACTTCATCGAGATGCTTCACGTCTAAAAGCCGAAGTAAAGAAAGCAGAGGTTGAAAAATTTCACCAAGAGCTTCTCGACAAGCATGCCAGGACGGTGCCATCTCCACCTTAGCATACCGTCACCGCATATTGTGTCAAGAAGTTCCCAGTGATAGGTGCAGAGCGTATCATGCACACGCTGAGTACCTAGAACACATACTATCGGGGTGTCCGACCCACGCAGGAACAACGTATATCTATAGACATAATGCGGCCCTAAGAGTACTTTATTACCACCTTTGTCGCTCTTACGGTGTTGGTCGCGACCCTGCCCTGCCGAACGCTCCAAGGGATATAGAGTCAATTGCCCGAAACGAGAAGTGCCAGATTTTCTGGAACTACGATTTTCGGGCAGCAGTCTCCGTTGCGCACTCGAGGCCTGACATTGTTCACCAAGACATCGAGAAACGAACTATATTCGTGATCGAATTCTCGGCTCCGTCCGAATACAACATCACTGCAAAGGAGATAGAAAAAGAGGAGAGGTATCAAGACCTTAAAAGAGAGCTGCAACGACTGTACCCAAAATATTCGGTACGAGTAATTGTCCTTGTGATAGGTGCTCTCGGAGGTGCCAAATAATCACTGGTTCGCAACCTCAAAGCCATACCCGCATGCCAAAAATATGACAAGGCACTGGCGAGATGGATGCAGAAAGCTGTCATCCTTGGGTCGCTTTGTGTCCTCAAGACCCACGAGGATTTCGCCGGCCTGTCGTTGTGAACTCGTCGTGCCCTATGGCCACCCATCTCACGGATGTGAGACGTGGCCATAGGTGTATTTTACCGCGGCTCTACTGGGGGCTATTGACATTTTTTTTAGACGGCGGTTGCTCTGAGTGGTACCCTGCGGTGGTTGTTTAACTTTTTTGTTAATATATATTAATGTAATGTAATGATATATATGTGCCTCTGGGATACCGGGCGACCTCTCAGAGTATAGCCTTATCCTTGCACGCGGGGCTCTACAAGGATGGACGAACCCTTTTCCATAGCCACTCGTGGGGACAACAATGACAACACCAAACATAGTTGTAGTAAGTACGGTTCAAAGCAATCGAATGCGCAGGGCTCCCGACAGTGGGTCGGACAACAATGCCGACTACCCTACAGTTGGGGGAGCCAATCAAGACGGAGTCAATGCGATTGACCGGCGGAATCTTGTTACTTTTAGGCGGACGGATCGACTCAATGTCAATGGCGACACTGAGACCAACCGCGAACAGGCATCCAATAGAGGAAGAACGATGCTTCAGGACCCGGAGAAACATCAGCATTCAGGTTTCTCCCAAGCCCAAAGATCTGACTGAATTGGATGATGAACTTCGTGAAGATTTTTCCGAAGAATCCGACCTCTGGACTATCAGTTGTGGTGTGTACAATGCAGCGAGAACTTTGGCAGATGCAAGCCGTAAAACAAACCAACGGTTGGTCATAAGACCAAAAGAAGAATGCAACAACTCAGCACAAAGATAGGCTGGGCTAGACAGTACGCGTCCCGCATTCAGTGTGTGATTGACTACATAACATCTGGCAGGACTTTCACTGCCAAGGTTCGACGGTTCGCGCGCGAACTGCGGATCCGTCATCACACAACAAACAAATCAAAGCTAATGACCATCAGACAGCATATTGTTGACAGAATACGAATACTATCTAACGCTAGGAGAAGTTTAGAGCGAAGAGAGAGGTGGGTCAGAGAAAATCAACAATTTTCATCTGATCCATCTAAACTCTTCCAAGAGCCTCCAATTACTGTCGACCATCCGCCCAAACCAGAGGAGGTCGAAGCATTTTGGAGAGAAGTCTACGAGGTCCAACATCCACTTCAAGAAGACTCAAAGAACATAAATAGCTTCAAGGAGCTGTGAAATGCCCTCAGAGGAAGAATGCTTACCTATCACTACCGAGGAGGTGAAAAACGTATTAAGAGGCATGAAGAACTTTCCCGCTCCGGGACCAGATGGTATCAAGACCTTCTGCTGGAAGAAGTTTCCTTCAACCCACCAGCATCTGGCCCGAATTTTCACCTCATATCTAAAGTCGGAAGAGCCTATTCCGGAGTGGTTGGTGGAAGGGCGCAAAGTGCTCCTACCGAAGACGGGCAACTTATAAGCTGACCCTAAGAATTACAGGCCAATAACTTGTCTGAACACACTGTATAAGATGTTCACAGCCATCCTAAATGATAGGATTCTTCGGACAATTGAACCTGTGTGGCGAGAGATGTATGAACAACGTGGCTCGAAGAAAGGCGTAGCAGGATGTCGGGAGAACCTGCTCATCGATAGATGTGTCTGTAAATACGCTGCATCCTATCAACGATTTCTATCGATGGCCTGGATAGATTGCCGAAAAGCTTTTGATTCAACCTCCCATAGACTTATCATCTGTCTGTTGGGAAGCTTAAAGGTTCATCCACACATCGTGAGATGCATAGAGAGATTAATGCCGCTTTGGAAAACCAGATTTACCATCTTACCTGGAAAACATCGTGTGATCACTAACAGTATCACCTTTCAGAGAGGTGTGTTTCAGGGCGTCACCATGAGCCCTCTCCTCTTTTGTCTCACATTATTGCCACTATCTCTCGCACTTCGCCATTCCCAAGGGTACCTCTGCGGCAAACCTGGAAACCGAAAGCATAAGGTAACTCATGTATTTTACATGGATGATCTTAAGATCTATGCTAGAAATCAAGAGAAACTACATCTAGCTCTAAAAATTGTCAAAGAGTACACTCAAGAGATTGGAATGGAGTTCGGGTTAGAGAAATGCGCCAAGGTTAATTTGAAGAAAGGAAAACTTATCGGCATACCCGAAGATCCTGAACTCGTTGACAGAAGCGCTATACGACACCTTTACGCTGGAGAGACCTATACATACCTGGGCGTGCCACAAAGCCGCATTCAGGACGTAACATCTATAAAGGATACTCTCCGATGCAGATACAAACGTCTCCTCCGACAGATATGGTCTTCCGAACTGTCGGCGAGGAACAAAGTATCTGCAACGAACATGCTTGCCGTCCCAGTAAGTAGTACTCTATTCATTTGGAGTAGTTCCATGGACGAAGGACGAGCTCAGATCCCTCGATATCGGATCCCGAAAGGTTATGCACATGAAAAAAAGCATGCACCTTAAGTCTTCTATTCCACGACTTTACATCTTACGCCGTCAAGGTGGTCGTGGAATACTGAATCTTGAATGTCTTCACAACAGGATTATTCTGGGTACAGCACATATTGTCGCGAATGGACAAGATCCTCTTCTTAAAATGGTCAGAAAACACGAAGAAGTAGGCAAAGGGGCGTTTATTTACAAAGCAGCAGAAGAGGCTGCTGAAACACTCGGCCTTGACTTCAATATCAGGGGTGAGCAAAATGCATCAAATCTTATCCATCTTGAATACTCACTCCTGAAGGCCCGGATTAAGAAAAACAGGAGAAAAACTTCCGCGAAGAGCTCCTCGACAAGAAGATGCACGGTATCTTCCACAGAAATGTGGAAGATTAGTCGATGTCCTATGAGCTGACGTTTGCTTTTCTTGGATCACCCGGATTGAAGTCGGGCACAGAGTGTTTCATTTTAGCATGTCAAGATGGTGTCATTTCCACTCTAGCATACCGTCGCCACATTTTTAGCCAAGATATTCCCGATGATAGCTGCACTGTGTGTCATGAACACCCCGAGCATCTAGGATACATACTATCTAGTTGTGCAACTCATGCGGGAACAACCAACATCCAAAGGCACAATGCGGCACTGAGAGTGTTTTATTACCGTCTCTGTCACTCTTACGGCATTAGCCCAAATACCTCTCCGTTAAACGCTCCTAGAGAAATAGAGTCAATTGTCGAGAATGAGAAGTGCCGCATATATTGGAAATTCATATTTTCGAAAATTGTTTCCGTTGCGCACTCAAGGCCTGACATGGTTCTTCTTGACTTCGAGAAACGAACCATGTTCGTTATCGAAGTTTCGGCACCAGCGGACAAAAACGTCACAGCGAAGGAGAAATAAAAGAAAGATAGGTATAAAGACCTTATAAGGGAGTTGCGACGGTTATACCCGGAATATTCTGTTAAGCTGATCGTCCTCATCATCGGCGCTCTTGAAGGTGCCATGGTTTCACTGGTTAATAGTCTGAAAAGCATCCCTGCGTGTCAACAAAATGCTGAGACACTTGCAGGAAGAATGCAGAAGGCGGTCGTCCTTGGGTCGCTCCGTGTCCTCATGACAAACTTTTAACTATATATATATAATTAAAAAAAAGTTAAACAACCACCGCAGGGTACCACTAAGAGCAACTGCCATCTGGAAAAAATGTCAATGGCCCCCAGTAGAACCGCGGTAAAATACACCTATGGCCACGTCTCACATCCGTGAGATGGGTGGTCACAGGGCACGACGAAATCACAACTACAGGCCGGCGAAACCCTCGTGTGTCTTGAGGACACGAAGCGACCCAAGGATGACAGCTTTCTGCATCCATCTCGCAAGAGCCTTGGCATATTTTTGGCACGCGGGTATGGCTTTAAGGTTACGAACCTGCGATAATTTCACACCTCCGAGAGCACCTATCACAAGAACAATTACTCGTACCGAATATTTTGGGTACAGTCGACGCAGCTCTCTTTTAAGGTCTTGATATCTCTCCTCTTTTTCTTTCTCCTTTGCAGTGATGTTGTATTCGGATGGAGCCGAGAATTCGATCACGAATATAGTTCGTTTCTCGAAGTCTTGGAGAACAATGTCAGGCCTCGAGTGCGCAACGGAGACTGCTGCCCGAAAATCGTAGTTCCAGAAAATCTGGCACTTCTCGTTTCGGACAATTGACTCTATATCCCGTGGAGCGTTCGGCAGGGCAGGGTCGCGACCAACACCGTAAGAGCGACAAAGGTGGTAATAAAGTACTCTTAGGGCCGCATTATGTCTATAGATATACGTTGTTCCTGCGTGGGTCGGACACCCCGATAGTATATGTTCTAGGTACTCAGCGTGTGCATGACACGCTCTGCACCTATCACTGGGAACTTCTTGACATAAAATGCGGGCGCGGTATGCTAAGGTGGAGATTACACCGTCCTGGCATGCGAAAATAAAGCCCTCTGTACCTGAATTGAGCCCTGATGATTTGAGGAAAGCAAAAGTTTGCTCCTTCGACAAGGACTGTTTTTTTACATTTCTGTGAAAGTTTCCGTGCATTTGCTTGTCGAGTAGCTCTTGGTGAAATTTTCCAACCTCTGCTTTCTTTACTTCGGCTTTTAGACGTGAAGCATCTAGATGGAGTAAAGCACTTTCCTCACTTCTGATGTTAAAATTCAGGCCAAGGGTCTCAGCAGCTTGCTCCGCGGCTTTGTAAAGGAACGCCCCTTCGCCAATCATCTCGTGGTTTCTGACCATCTTTAGGAGAGGATCTCTGCCATTCGCAACGATGTAAGCTGTACTCAAAACAATTCGGTTATGAAGACACTGGAGATTCAGAAGTCCGCGTCCGCCTTGCTGGCGTGAAATGTATAATCGCGGAACTGACGAATTGATATGCAAGCTTTTATGCATATGCATGATCTTACGCGTGGTGACATCAAGGGCCTTAAGCTCGTTCTTCGTCCATTGAACCACCCCAAACGAGTAGAGTAGAACCGGGACGGCAAGCATGTTATTCGCAGATACCTTGTTCAACGCCGACAGATTGGAAGACCAAATCTGTCGAAGAAGATGCTTGTATCTGCTTCGGAGAGACTCCTTCACTGATGTTACGTCCTGAATGCGGCTTTGAGGCACGCCCAGGTATGTATAGGTCTCTCCAGTGTTAAGGTGTCTAATAACACTTATATCCACAAGCTCAGGGTCCTTGGGAACGCCAGTAATCTTTCCTTTCTTCAAATGAATTTTGGCACACTTGTCCAAACCAAAGTCCATCCCAATCTCTCCTGTGTAGTTCTTGACGATATTTAAAGCAGTTTGAAGTTTGCTTTTACCAGCGGCATAGATCTTCAGGTCATCCATATAGAATACATGAGTGACCTTATGCTCACGCTGATTAGTGTCGCCACAGAGGTATCCAGGAGAATTTCGTAGTGCAAGAGATAGAGGCAAAAGTGTGATGCAAAAAAGCAAAGGGCTCATACTATCCCCTTGAAAGACGCCCCTCTGGAAGGTGACGTTGTTCGTCGTCAGACGATAATTCCTAGATGAGATGGTAAATCTAGTTTTCCAAAGAGGCATCAATCTCTCTATGCATCTCACTATGTGTGGATGTACCTTCAAGCTTTCCAACAGACAGATGATAAGTCTATGAGAGGTTGAATCAAAAGCTTTCCGGTAGTCAATCCAGGCCATTGACAGGACGCGCTGATGGACTGTAGCGTCTTTACAGACACACCTGTCAATCAGCAGGTTCTCTCGACAGCCTGCTACACCTTTTTTCGAGCCACGTTGTTCGTACATCTCTCGCCATACAGGCTCAATTCGTCGAACAATCCTGTTGTTTAGGATAGCTGTAAAAATCTTATACAGTGTGTTCAAACAAGTTATTGGCCTGTAATTCTCTGGTTTGGACAAGTCGCCTTTTTTCGGTAGGAGTATAGTGCGTCCTAACACTAGCCACTGCGGAATGGGCATCTCCGACTTTAAATATGAGGTGAATATGCGGGCCAAATGTTGGTGTGTAGAAGTAAACTTCTTCCACCAAAAGTTCTTGATACAATCTGGTCCAGCACCGGAAAAGTTCTTCGTGCCTCTAAGTGCTTTTTTCACCTCTTCGGCAGTGACTGATGGGCACTCCTCCTCAGATTTTATGAGGCTGTCGCAAAACTCCTTGAAGCGAATGATATTGTCAGTATCTTCCTTCAACTCTAGTGTTTTCGGGATCTTGTACACCTCTCTCCAAAAAGTCTCTACCTCCTTGGGCTTGGGTGGATTTTTTACAAAAACAGGGGGATCACTGAAGAGGCGCGATGGGTCAGCGAGAAACTGTTGATTCTCTCTGATCCATCCCTCCCTCTTCTGTATCCTCCTCCTTGCGTCAGATAACAGCCTTATTTTGTCAACAATATGCTGCTTGATTGTCAGCAGCTTTGACTTGTTTAGTGTGTGATTCAAGGTCCTTAGTTCTTGGGCGAACTTTCGAACCCTTTCCGTGAACGGTCTACCAGATGTTATGTAGTCAATCACACATTGAACACGGGACGCATTCTGTCTTGCCCATCCAATTTTCTTGTTCAGTTGATGCAAGCGTCTTCTTGTCTTTTGATCCATCGTCGGTTTGAGCCTTCGATTTGAATCAGCCAAAGCTCTCGCAGCACCATAAACTGAGCAATTGATGGTCCAGAGGTCGGACTCTTGCGAGATATCTCCACAAAGGGAGGCATCCATTTCAGCCAGATCTTGGGGCTTAAGAGGAACTTGCATGTTGATGTTCCTCCTTGTACTGAAATTGCCATCATCTTCAAGAAGGTGCCTACTTTCTGCGGTTGGTCTTAATGTCGTTTCATCTTCGTCTGCAGCTTGTTCAAGCAGCGGTTGAGGAAGCGCTCCGCGTACATATCCATTTTTGCGGAGGTAGTCGGCTTGATTTCGCAAAGACTGATGCGAAACGTGTTGAAGCTCTGGGTGTTTCTGGCACCACAGAGTATGCATACGCGCCATAAAGCCTCCACGAACAGGGATAATACTGGCATCGTAGCAGTCTAACACATCATTCTTAAGTTGATCCGTCCACTCAATGTGGGCGTTTCGCCGGTTCGTCGTTGTGTTTCCATCCAAATTATTTTCAGCACCCCGAACTCTAGGATGATCGGCATTGTTTGCCGATCCATTGTCGGGTGTTCTGCGCGTTCGATCGTTTTGAACCGCATCTACAACATTTTGGTGGTTTTTTGGTTTCATTGTTGTTCCCACGAGCAGCTAGGGAAAGGGTTCGTCCATCCTTGTAGAGCCCCGCGTGCAAGGATAAGGCTATTACTCTGAGACATCGCCCGATATCCCAGAGTCACCGTTAAAGACACCTCACCCAGGTGCCATGCAGCTTTCGGCACGGTTCGCACACCTTCGCTTAGGGGTTATTCCTTCGGGACCATCCCTGAACAATTGTCCGCGACTGCTTATTAATTATTGTACCCATATTCAGCAGAAACCCTTGGTACGGGGACCCTCTATCCGCAACCCGAGGACGCGTTCGGTGGCTTTGTCATAAGCCCTTCGGTTCTATTCCAAGGGAATCGAAACCGAAACCGAATATATATATATATATATATATATATATACACGCCTACCTCGAAAGGGAAATGGCTTGATGGTATAATAATAATATATAGATAATGCGACCCTAAGAGTACTTTATTACCATATTTCTCGCTCTTCCGTTGTTGGTCGCGACCCTGCCCTGCCGAACGCTCCAAGGGATATAGAGCGAATTATCCGAAACGATAAGTGCCAAATTTTCTGGAACTAAGATTTTCGGGCAGCAGTCTCCGTCGCGCACTTGAGGCCTGACATTGTTCTCCAAGACTTCGAGAAACGAACTATGTTCGTGATCGAATTCTCGGCTCCATCCGAATACAACATTTCTGCAAAGGAGAAAGAAAAAGAGGAGAGGCATCAAGACCTTAAAAGAGAACTGCAACGACTTTACCCAAAATATTCGGTGCGAGTAATTGTCCTTGTGATAGGTGCTCTCGGAGGTGCGAAACTATCACTGGTTCGTAACATTAAAGCCATACCCGCGTGCCAAAAATATGCCAAGGCACTTGCGAGATGGATGCAGAAAGCTGTCATCCTTGGGTCGCTTCGTGTCCTCAAGACACGCGAGGGTTTCGCCGACCTGTCGTTGTGATTTCGTCGTGCCCTATGACCACCCATCTCAACAGGTATGCTTTACCGTGGTTCTACTAGGGGCTATTGATATTTTTTTTAGATGGCAGTTGCTCTTAGTGGGACCCTGCGGTGGTTGTTTAACTCCTTTTTTTAATTCTATATATACACTGGAGTCCCGCTATAGCAGCCTTTTCGGGGGTACCCTTTAATCTACAGGACACTATATGGGTTCTTCCGTTCTCCTTATTGTCTGTTATAGTGGCAAGTATTATAGAGGGACTCTAGTATATGTATATATATATATATATATATATATATATATATTAGGGTGGTTCAAAAAAATCGACTATTTTTTTTTTCGAAACCCCCACCTAAAAACTTTAAGAAAGGTGTAAAAAGACGCCTGTGGAAAGAAGAGCTCTCAATATTAATATTTAGAGGTCGCTCATCGCGAATTTCTATTTCCCATTTAAATAACATGTGAAATTTTTTTGTTTTAATTCGAAGTCTTTTAACTCTCGAACTGCTCAATGAATTGCTAAGACCATAACATATTCTTATAGGGAATTTGACGCTCTACAAAAAAGGTCTCTTATGATTTTTTCATAAATTCACTTTTTCAAAATTTATTCAAGGTTAAAGTTAAACATGATCCAACAAACTATGGTCCTCAATTTTCTGTTTATTTAATTTTTATGTTAATGCAAACAACGGAAAAAATGTCGATTTTTAAAATTTTATTTCTTATCTTCTAGATAAAATTTTTCTTATACGTCTCGTCCCTTGCGATTAATCACAAGAGTATTGGCAAGATAAAAAAATTGTCAACTTGCATAGTTAATTGTTATAAACAATTTGTGTTAACAAATAATCAACATTACAGGTTATTCGCCTTTGATGTATATCTCTGCCCTGCAATCGCTAGTTTTTATCGTTAGAATGATGCGTGGACATGAAAATTTAAGATTACTTGTTATTTGTTTATTTTATAAACAAATTATGTAAACAAATGCACATTTTGGGCGATTTTGACCGGAAAGAAATAACTT
>CAKNXH010085320.1:0-15305 GCA_932178445.1 Andricus quercusramuli | reverse complement strand
TTGTTGAAAATTCATCTGCTTGGTTGATAAATTGATATTTGTTGTTAGAAATTCATCTTTTTGAATCTTGTTGGTGAAAAATGCAACTGCTTGGTTGAAATTTCATCTTTTTGATTGAAAATAAAATTTTTTAACTGAAATATTAATTATTCCATTTTCGGTGAAAGAATGAATATTTTAAGTCGAAAATTACACTATTCAGTTGAAAATTCATGTATTTTGTTGAAAACTCGTCTTTTTGGCTTGGAAATTCAACAGTTTTATTGACTTTTTTTTCTTTCTCCACTAAAAAGTTTCTTTTTGGTTGAAAATTCAATTATTTTGTTGAAAATTCATCTGTTTGGTTGATAAATTGATATTTGTTAATGAAAATTCATCTTTTTGAACCTTGTTGGTGAAAAATGCAACTGCTTGACTAAAATTTTATCTTTTTGGTTGAAAATAAAATTTTTTAACTGAAATTTTAATTATTCCATTTTCGGTAAAAAATTGATCTTTCAAGTTGAAAATTACACTATTTGGTTAAAAATTCATGTATTTTGTTGGTAATTCGTCTTTTGGGTTTGAAAATTCAACAGTTTTATTGAATTTTATTTTCTTTTCCGACCAAAAAAATTCTTTTTGGTTGAAAATTCAATTGTTTTGTTGAAAATTCACCTCTTTGGTTGGTAAATTGAAGTTTGTTGTTGAAAATTTATATTTTTGAACCTTGTTGGTTAAAAATTCATCTTTTTGATCAAAAATTGAATTTTCCAACGAAAATTTAAATTATTCCATTTTCGGTAAAAAATTGATCTTTGTAGTTGAAAATTACACTATTTGGTTGGGAATTCATGTATTTTGTTGAAATTTTGTCCTTTTCGATAAAAACATACCTTCTTGATCGAAAATGGAACTGCTTACTTGAAAATTATTCTGTTTTAGTTGAGGATTCAACTATTTTATTAGAAATCTTCCTTTTTTGGTTAAATTCAACTATCTTTTATTTAAAATTAAAACCTTTTTGCTGAAATATCAACTATTACATTTTGCATTAGAAATTCATATTTTTAAGGTGAAAAGTCAAGAGCTTGTTTGAAAGTTGAACGACTTTCTTAAAAATTAGTTCTTTGGTTGAAGATTCATCATTTTAGTTGAAAATTCATATATTCGGTTCAAAATTGAACTGCTTTGTTAAAAATTAGTTCTTTTGTTGAAAATTATTTTTTTTCCAACTGAAAATGGAACTATTTGATTGAAAATAATAATAATAATAATAATAAATCTTTATTGAGTTCGTAACAAGAATGATATGTACATGGCAGACAGAGTTAACATAAGAACCCAAAGGGCGAGGTACAGCTTAAAGCTGCTTTCAAACCTAACCTAACCTAAATTAACTTCTTTGTTAAAAATTCACATCTGCGGGTTGAGCATTAAACATTTTTTGTGCATTTTTTTTCTTCATTGACTGTAAATTTTTTCTTGGTTCAAAATTCAGCTCTTGTTGAAAACTGGTCTTTTGAATTTGAAAGTATATTTCTTTTGGTAGAAATTTCATCTATTTGTCAGAAATTCAACTATTTGGTTAAAAATTAGGCTCGTCGCTTCCTAAAAATTAATCTGTATTTGTTGAGAATTTGGTGGAAAATTTGTATTTTTTGGTTCAATTGAATTGTACTTGATTCAAAACGAAAATATTTCCTGATCAAAAATATAAATTATCACATTTTTCGTTGAGAATCCATATTTTCGGTTGAAAATTCAACTACATAGTCGAATATTAATTCATAGTCATAGTAAATTCATTCGAAACAGTAAGATTTTACCACATCTCCCTACTCTTAAATCCTCTTGCATAATTCCTGCGTGACACTTAAATGAAGTCACGAAAAAAGTTTAGTCGGAAAAAAATTACAGAACTTAGAATCGTGGGGGGGGGGTTCAAAAACAAGACCCTAACAAAGGGGGATAGGTGGTTCAAATTTTTAAAAAACTACTCAATTCATACACTGGCCATCAAGATTTATTGCAGTATTTAAAACAATAAATTGACAAATAATAATAAATTGAAAAGGAGATATTTATAAAATATTTGCAAAATCTTTCTGAAGAATTTGGGCAGGTTTATTTTTTTAATTTTCTTTTGTAAGGCTGTTGGGCAGAAGGTCTGACCTCAAAATTCAGTTGCATCTTTTCACTCTATAAATACTAGCAATGCATAGTTTTCAAATACCAAGTGGTACTCCTTTTTTATTTAGAGTATGCCTGCGGAAGCAAGAATTTTTTATTTTAAATAAACGTACACAAATTCTTCCGAAAAGTTTTAGAAATATTTGAAAAATATCTAGTTTCCTAATTTATTATTATTCATTAATTTATTATTTTACAAAATGCACTAAATTTTGATGGAAAGTTACGAAAAAGATAACTTCAATACCAGCACAAAGGAGGGTATCATATTATATATTTTCGAGAAATCATCATTATATGTTATTATAAAATCAAAGGAGGTTTTTCGGGTTTCAATAGTGTGTAAAACTACAAATCTTGCCGACGTTTCGTGAACATTGCAATTCACTTCTTCAGGGCTGACCTGAAAGTGAAGTTTCAAGGTTATGTTGTTCTTATATATGTATTCTCTACGATGCCTGTGATTGGCCAGAGTTTCCCATGGTGGGAACTGGTCGAACTTGATTGGCCAATCAAGTCATTTTTGAAAAACCCGGGAGAACGGAGAGTCAAGTCGGATTGGTATTATATCCATTGTACCTATTGATTGCTCCTCTGTTTTCTTGGAAAAATATTATCTAGTTTTTGCGATGATGGTTGTTTGTCGAATAAAATGCTATGTCCTGTTTCGATATGATGCTCAGCTAGTGCTGATTGCGTGAAATGTTTTAGCCTGACTTCTCTCTCATGTTCCTTTACACTTTGGCTCACCGCGCTCCCGGTTTCTCCAATATGGACTTTACCATAAGAACAAGAGATTTTATACACTCCTTGATCACAGATAGGTGCTTTTTTATCTTTAGTATTGTTAAGAAGTTGTCATATTTTCACAGGTGGTTTAAATATGGCCTTGAGATTATGTGGTTGCAATATTACATTAAACAATCCATTCTTGTAGACGTATTATGGATCTGGCGAGAATCTGAGTCATATTGAGAGCCTTAAGCTTTAATCCTCAATCTTTTTTCCCTTGTTTCAATATCGTCCCAATCAGTTTCATGTGGATTTGCTCAAGGAATGGGGACACGTAGAGAAGACATTTTTCTCAGGGTGATGTCACTGAGTCGAGATTTCAACCGGAATTTTCATCCCTGAAGTAAGGCAATCTCCAGTACAACCTGTCTCGCAAATCTTTTATCATTCTCACGAATCCAAACTATAAATACAGTTCCCTTCAATCTTTTACTGCTATTCGATCCACGTACAGTATTTATAGTCCTGCGTCTCGCACCCCTATTTTTAAAAGGTGAATCGAGAATTTCTTCACGATCGAATTTTTAATCTCGACATTCTCGGTACTTTTGAAAAGAAAAATGAAAAAAGGGAAGTATGAGGTGTAACTCTATATAAAAGGGATAAAATAAGAGGAGAGTATATGAAGTTTTCTCTGACTTTATACTTTCCTCCTGGTACCACTATCAGGTCCCGTAGGAATGACCTACCTTAAAAATAATGGAAAGTATCATTCCTCCTTAAACTCCTGGGGCAAGGACGTAACTCAAAGTTTTACTAATTTATGTGAAAAAATCCTGTTCAATTTAATTTTTAAATATATGGAAGATATGAAATAGTTTCCTATGACTTCCAGGACATATATAAAATTAGAAATTGAAACCATTTAAAGAGCCACGAAGTTTTAAAATTTTATGAATTATTTACAATACATTTTTTTGTTGAAAGATTTTTTTATGAAATTGAGAATTACTTTTTGTTCAAAATTGAAGTTTTGAAGTCAAAAATTATGTGTAAAAACAATATTTTAATGTTAATATTCAATTAAAAATTCGGAAGTACTTTCTTTCCCCTTAAAGCTTGAAAAAAATTGCTCTCAAGCACGTTACATTTTATTTTTTATTTAATCCGTTCAATGTACAATGTTAGAAACCGTTCAAAAACTAAATGACGCTATTTTAAAAAAATTTTCTACTCATCAGGGTGACATCACAAATAAAAACACATCCCTTCCATTTTAAGTCGAAATTTTTTCTTCGATTTTATTTGATAAACGCCCAAAACTATAAAAAAGATGAATTTTCAATCGAGAGGGACGATTTTGATATGAAAAATTACGAATTTTACACAGAACAAATCAATTTTCGAAAAATTTGTAATTATATGGTGCTCATTTCACGAGCACTTTGATTCCCGTTAGAAAATGTATTTGCTTCTTCATGAAGGAAGCATTAGTGATTTTTTATATAATAAACAAACTAAAGTTTTCATTTTCATCAATTTAAAAATAGAAATTTAGGAAAAATACCAAATTACAAAATAATACAGAATATTTTCAAAATACAATGACAAATCAAGCAAATCAAATTTTGTATTTGAATTGGTAATTGCTCGGGCTGGAAAAGGAAAGGGTATGTTCTGTCGCAACCTATCCCTTTCCCAGCTTTATGATTTTTACAAAAATTACCAGAATTATTTTATTTGAAAATTTTGAATCAAAATGTTTTTCTATCTATGCATCAACTTTGAATCGTATCGATTAAAAAAGTTTTTCTATTCAAAACAGATTTTTCAAATATTATAAATGATTATAATTGAGTTATTGAAAAAAATTTTCCTATAGAAAACCATTTTTTGAAATATTATGTATTACCATAGATTCCTTACTCTTCAATAAAATGTACTAGTATTATAGTTCAATCGATTCGTCTCGAATCAACACATCTTTTCTATTTTCGCATCAACTTTAAATTATGAGAGTGAGAAAATTTTCACTATGAAAATTGATTTTTGATATAAAAAGTTGCACTTTCAACCACAAACAGTTGCATTTTTAAACCAATAGTTGAATCTTGAGGCCAAAAAGAAGAATTTTTTATGAAACAGTTAAATTTTCAACCAAGAATTTTTCTGCCGGAAAATATGAACTTTTAATCAGGACGAATGAATGTTCTGTCCAAAAAGACAAATAAAAAAAAACAGTTGGATTTTTGAAAAAATATAAGTTTATAAAAAAATCTTTGAATTTTGGACCTACAATGTTGAACCGAATAGTTGAATTTTCTACAACAACCAATGTATTATTAACAAAAAGTTGCATTTGCAACCAAGTAGTTGATTTTTTATAAGAAAGGGATGAATATTCAACACCATAGTTAAATTTTCAACCTACAAAGATGAATTTTCAACCAATCGGTCGAATTCTTGAACAAAAAAGATTAAACTTCAACCAAAAATAGTTGAATTTCAAACCAAATAATTGAATTTTTAAGCGAAGACGAATTTTTCAGAAAACAGATGAATTTCCAATCTAAAAGGACGAATGTTCTTTCCCAAAAGCCGAATGTTCAACAAAACGATTATATTTTCAACCAAAAAAATATTACTTCAACAGAATAATTAAATTTTCATCGTATAGTTGAATTTTTATCTAAAATAATGAAGCTTCAACAACAAAAATTTATTTTTAACAAAGAAATTCAACCTTCAACCAAGTAGTTCAATATTTAATAAACAAAATTAATCCTTATCCAAAAATGTAATAGTTGATATTTCGGCAAAAAAAGATGTTAATTTTAAATAAACAATAATTGAATCCTCAATCTCAAAAGATAAATTTCATACCAAAGAACCAAGAAAGATTTTTCATTCAAGAGAAAAAAAAATTGTTGAATAAACTTTTTAACTTTCAGGTCAAAAAGACATTTATTTGCAAACCAATCAAATTTTCTACCCAAAAATATAAATTTTCAACAAAAAATTTTATTTCACGCCAAAAATTAAATTATTAACCAAATAGTTGAATTTTCTACCAAATTAATACAATTTTAAATCCTAAAAGATGAATTTTCAACAAAATAGTTAAATTTTCACGTCAAAATGACGACCTTTCTTCAGAAATGTTGAATTTCCAACCAAATAGTTTAATTTTCAACTGAAGTCGATCAGCTTCCAACCAAAAATGGAATAGTTAAATTTTTAATTGAAAAAATTAATTTTCAACAACTATCAAGTAGACTAATATTTTACCTACCAAAACAGACGAGTTCACAACAAAATACATCAATTTTAAACCAAATAGTAGAATTTTCAACCAAAAACCATCAATTCTCCACCAAAAATCGACTATAGTTGTATCGCAAATTCGGGACGAGTAGCCAAACTTCTGAGGAATATTTTACTACTCATCCCGAATTGCAGGACGAGACACTTCCAGAAAAAATTAATTTGCGATAAAAAATTTAATAGTTGAATTTTCAACTAAAAACGAACACTCTTCTGCGAAAAATTGATTAGTTAAATGTTTATTCAAGAAAATTAATTTTCAAATGAAAAACGGATTTTTCAATAAAATAATGAAGTTTACGACCAAATAGTAGAATTTTTAACCAAAAGAGATGAATTCTGAACCAAAAATATAATGGTAGACTTTTTTACTGAAAAGAATTAACTTTTGATTGAAAATAGTTGTTTTCTTATTTGGTTCTATAAATTCAGTTCGCATTTCAACAAAGAACGAGAAAAAGGGGAAGTTTCTCGGAAACAAGGGCAAAAAAAGGAATTCTTTCAAAGAATAGGTAAAGAGAGAAATAGGGGAAAGAGTGTTAAGTCTGTATTAAGATACTATATTAATTCTTAAAAGTGCTCAATTTAAAATGACTTACATTCGAAATGTGCAAATTTCAAGTGCCAGCTATACAAAATATATATTTTTCATATTAATGCTTCATTCCTTTTTTTTCAAATAAAAAAAAACGGCAACATTACTGTGAAGCTAATTTGAACATCAAGACTGAGGTGGAAGCCTGACAGGAAGAGAGAGGAGATTTACCTCCTGTCAGGGGCCGCTTCAGACTATCGGCCGCCCGGAGGCAAATTTCAATTCGCCGCCCCTTTTAATATGAATTTTAAAATCAAAGTATTTGGAACTATTCTAATTGAAAATTATAATAATAAATTATTATAATTATTAATGATGATCATAATAAATAATAATTTTAATGAATAATAATAAATAATTTATAAATAAATTGATAGTTTGATAAATGACTACATTATATCATAATTATTTTGAGAGGGAAATTAATCATGTGAAGTAGATCTTGTTATTGTTTAATGAAATATTTATTTTACAGAAACCATTAAGATTACTCAACCGTGACAATTTACATAATTTCAAGTAAAAGGTTGACGTCTCGCTTTCGCCAAAGCAAAATCGCGGATGATTGATTCACAATTATTTAAATCTAGTATGTCCGGTTCTATAGCTATAGTAGCTAAAGCTGACATTCGTTCATCTTGCATTGTGGTACGTAGATAATTTTTTATTATCTTTAATTTCGAAAACGACCTTTCGGCACTTGCGACGGAAACGGGTAAAGTAAGGAGAATTTGCAAAGCAACATTAGTGTTTGGCTAAACTGACGTTAGGCCGTTTTCGTGAATGTAATTTAATACCTCAATCGGTGACACATTTTCAGTAATGTGTAGTAGAAGTACACTAAGCTCATCTCGCAAAGCTGTGGCATCGATGTCGCGCTCATTTCCATCAGTTAAAATCAATTGCAAAGCTTCACAATTTCGCAGCAAAGATTCATCATCCATCATTCGAAGTTCATGGATGTTACATAAGAATCCAAAGTAATGATGACATTCATCAAGAATCTGAAACCGTGCTTCTATGCAAACAATAATTGTATCGATGGCCTGGTAGAAACAGTCAACGCGAAACTTCTTAATTGGATCATCTATTACATGATCGTCATTCTGGTAATCAAAATTGACCTTTTTTTCTTCGCCTACGTATTTGCGCTTCAGCTTTAAAATTCCCTTCAACGCCTAGAATTTCTGTCAATTCCTTAGCATCTGTTATAAGAGTGAAGCACATCCTGAATCAGATCTACGTTCTACGAAGTAGGACTTCAATTCTTGAAGGGATTTTAAAGCAGAGTTTACATTTAGTTTAACACTTTGTAATGTTTTACTAGTTGCGTTTATTTTGAATAAAGCATCATGCCAGAAAACTACTAAGCATAGAAATTTGAAATCTTGTAATTTTGACATTAATGATTTTGCCATGTTTCTAACTTCAGTATTTGAATTGTCGTTACTGTAAATTTCAAATAACGCGTCATGAATTTCGCCTATTTAGTACCTTAGAGGTTTCACAGCATCAGTCCTACTTCCCCATCTAGTTCCGCTTAAAGGTTTTAAAGTAAGTTGAGTGCAGTGTTTTATTAAAATTGCCCAGCGTTTGGTTGATCCGGCAAAAAAATTTTATAATTCTGTAAAATTGAGAAAAAGCCAAACATATCAACAGACTGTTTAACAGAGTCGTTCACTACTAAATTCAAACTGTGAGGATTACATGGAACAAAAGAAGCACGCGGATTTATATCCTTGATTCTTTTTTGTACGCCTACGTTTTTTCCTGCCATATTAGGACCATTGTCATATGATTGACCTCTAATATTACTTATCTGCAGACCCAAACCCTCTAACGTGCCTACAAGGAACTCGGCCAATCCCTCCCCAGTAGTATTTCCTACGGAAGCAAAGCCTGGAAATCTTTCTTTAATTTCAACAGGTCCATTCGATGGATATGAAACAAAACGAATTACAATAGAAGCTTGTTCAGTGTGACTTTTGTCAGGAGTACAGTCAAGTATCACCGAATAATACTTAGCTAATATACATTTTTCTACAATTTGATTCTTAACTGAAACACCTAACATTTCAATAAGTTCATTTTGAATATTTTTACCGAGATAATGTGCTTGAACTTTCTTTCCATTTTCAGTTTGAATTTGTATTCTCCTTAAATGTTCAGCTATACTGTCATCAAACTTGGCAACCATTTCAATTAATTTCAAAAAATTTCCATTATTTGGCTTGTACAACTTATCAACTTTTCCTTGAAATGCTAAACATTGTTTACCAAGATATTTTACGAGTTCAACTATCCAATTTAAAACCTTATACCAGTGTCGTTCCTCAGAATCTAAAAATCGTTGATATGAGGCATCAATCGTTTTATTAGCTTTCAAATTTGAGGACAAATTTGTCCATTCTTGAAAGTTATTAATGTGAATACTGCTTGTTTCATGTCGATCTAAGGCTCTGGAAATATTTTTCCAGTCAGAAAAACCATTTCCTTTAAGACTGATACCGGAATTATTAAATAATTTACATGGAAAGCAAAACAACGAGTTTGTTTTTGTCGAATAAATTAACCAGTCTCTGTTAACTTCTTCGCCGTTCGGTAAAATTCGTTTATAATGTGAAGTTGGAACGTGGAAGAATTCTTTCGTTATATACTTTTATTTTATTTTACTACCAAAAAATTCTTTAGCGTGAAGAATACTTCGTATTAAAAATTGTCATATCTTAATTATTTAATTTCGATGCACCGTTCGCGAGTAATCAATTTTTGAAAAAAATGATCAAGAACTTTGATTGTTAATAACTCTTAAAAAAATAATTTTTTCGCAACAATATTTTAGGGGAGTTTATCGATATAAAAATGAATCGAAAACTGTATAAATTGATTGAAAATACAACTATCGTTTTAAAAGTGGCACGCTTGAGATATTTTTATCCAAAAGATAATAAAATGTTGCGACTAATAAAATCAATTTGAAGGCAAAATGTCAATTTAATAAACAGATATTGCACACAAAAATCAAATTTCGATGTTTACGGAAAATAGGAATAACTTTGGAAACAATGAACATTTCTTTAAATTTACTTGGCTCATTTCAAAGGTAAGTGTCCATAGGATTTTTCTGAATTTTACAAATATTTTTAGAATTTTTCCGATAGATGCAGCCTTAGGTTAAAACTTGGTGCAAAAAAGTAGCAAACTTTTGAAAACGTATAAATTTTACATAGATTGTAAAACTTCATTATTTATCATATCCAAATACATTTTAATAATATTCATAAAAATATTATCGTCTTGAATTTTTTCAATCATGTGGTGAGTAAAATCATTATTTGAAACTTTGATACTTTTTGCACCAAGTTTGGTGTTATTATGAGAAAAAAATTGTCAAGTTTACATTATAAATATAAAGGAACTTTAGCAACATCTTTAAAAATTGCCTATGTGAGTTCCAACTTTTGAAAATGGTATCTGAGTGTAAAGATAAAATCATTATAATTCGCTTGAAAACATACCTTATTTTCATGTTCCTGGACTTGCTCAACAGCTTCTGCAACTTCATCACTTACAGCCAGAGCAATCACTTGTGTATCATCACTTTTTTTTAAATATTTAAATAATGAACAATTTTGTTTGTTTTCTTCATCGCGTTCAGCTTTTCGCTTGCGATATTGAGCACCTGAGAGGTGTTTCGCTTTGCGATCAGCCATCTCAAAATAAGCAAACTTTTCTCTCACACGATGTGAACTTCAGAAAAACTTTGTTCTTAATGAACAAGTGCTTCAATTTATAAGCACTTAGACTTGTAGGTCTGTTTTCTCGAACCATGGAGGGGGGATTGCTTTTCCTCTATCTTTCCGAGGGTAACTTTCCACGGGGGTCCAGCTAACTGTTGGCACCGCAATTATGTTTCGCTTGCCAACAGCCCTTATCCATAAGAAACTACTGCTTTGCTGATACCTGCACTAAGTACCACTAATTGTATTGCTCTAGCATCATTACAGTTTGAGAGGTGGATCCACTTTATTCTCGATGCCTGCACTTGCTAAATTAGTTCTATTGTCATTAAATCTAGACCTTAGACTTTCCTAGAATCTAATTTGAGAAACTTAAGAATTCTTATTGTTGTCAAAATATTAAATGTACTCATCTCGTTCAGATTTTAGACATCCCTAGAATCTAATTGAACAAAACTTAAAAATTCTTATTCCTGTCATTAAGTATATGAAAAATATTCCTTAAGCGGCCGCCCCTCGCCCTTTGCGCCCGGAGGCGGCCGCCTACTCTGCCTCCGCCTGTAGCGGCCCCTGCCTCCTGTACTAATAGGTCCTCGAATGGAGCCTTTAATTAAAGTCTCATTTAAGCCTCTCTCCCTGGCAGACCTTCACGCACCCAGTGGTCATTTCATTAAATTTAATTCGATGTAATTCTACGGATTCTAGCAGCTTTCCGAGGCTCATCTCATTAATCGCTATTCAAGCCCTATTTCACGCCTCTCCGAGATTCGTTTACGACATTTTGGAACACACATAAGAAAATCATGATTCTCAATCAGCACTGAAAGAGTACCAAGTTTAACTATCAAAGAGAGAAAGACAATTTTTATTGACAAATTTATATAGTTAGTTTCTATCCTAATTTGTTTCTGAAACAAACAAATGTTCAGTAAATAATTATTTTTGTATCCATTTCTACACTCAGAAAACGATTTGGTTGAATCAACAATATTTTTGTTGGTTCAACCACAGAATTTAGTTATTGCATGGACAACAAAATATTTGGTTGACCCCACTAAATTTTTTGGTGGATCCAACCCAATTTTTTGGTAGTTGGAGTATTTGGTTGATTCAACCAAGAAAAACGGTAAGGTCAATCAAATATTTTATTGAATCGGCAAAAATTTGTTTAATTTAACCAAATTTTCATGTATATCCAACAAAACAGTTTGTTTGGTTCAAGAAAAGTTTTTTACTGAGTAGAATCTTTAAAGAGAAGTAATAGCACCTCGATTAAACTACGAGGCTACGAGGGCTGTGGAATTTTATAAAATTTTAACATGATCTACTTTATTATATTGCCATTATTAGGGTGGCCCTTATTTTTCACTTTTCGAATTTCTCTGCTCTCACCCCCCAGTTCTGTTCAAATGCCCAGAAGAAAATACGTAATATTGCGTTTTATTGACGCTTTTTAAAAGTTTTTTTTTACATAAATAATCATTGATCAGTAATTTAAGAATAGCCAGTCATTTGTTAACTAATATTCAATTTTTTGAACTATGTTAATTCATTTAAATATTTAAGAGCATTCTTAAAAAGCGAAGTACAATATATGTTTGAACAAGTAAGTATTATTTAAATAATTGTAAAATTATTTAAACAAATTGTTTTATTGTTATTATTGATTAAATAACTCATGATGTCTAGAAAATACGTTCATTTCGCGAGTTAGCTGAAAAAAACAAATATTTAAACAAATTTAAATTGTTTAAACAATTGAATATTAGTTAACAAATGACTGGGTATTCTTAAAATACTGGTCAATGATTATTTATGTAAAACATGACTTTTGGAAAGCGTTAATAAACCGCAATATTATGTAAAATTCACATTTGTCACTTATGAGATTTTCTTTGGGGACCCACAAGAGTGGCTTAAAATTATTCAACCTCAAAGTTTATGATTGATTCTTATTCTCTGACAAATTTTTAACAATGTACTGAAACAAAGAATTATTTTTAACATATTATCAGGTTTAAATATTAGGTTTACAAAAAGCTGACTTTTTCCCATGTTAAATCAATGAGAAATTTCTTGATCTTTGCGCGACCCCTAAATATTAACCGATTTGGCTCAAATTTGGAGATTTTTTTTTGAGGCATTCGAACAAAACTGGGGGGGGGGTGAAGAGCAGAGAAATTCGAGAAAAAAAATCCACCAAGTATAAATAAGAACCACCTTAGCCATTATAGATGGAACAGGATAAAAATAATAAAATCCTTTCAAAGAATTAATACCGCTATGAGGTCCACGAGATACCTTTTTTCAAAGGTAAAAAAAAGTTCCTTGATTACAAATACGAGGGAAATAATATCCATTTATATCAAATACATTTCTCCAAACGTGTTTTAGTACGAATTTCCAGGGGTGTGCAATAGGGTGGTCCAAAAATGTATTGGAAATTTTTTTTTTAATTTTCATTGGGACACCCCATAAGAAAAAAAAAGTTTATGTAAATCTTATTCAGATTCCTCAATATTATCTCAAACAAGTTGAAACTCAACATTTCTGTTCAAAATTAGTTGTAGAATGCGAATAAAATATCACTTTTCAAATATCAACACCATAAGTCTGTTTTAGAAGGTCCCAAGGAAACCCCAAAAGTGAACAAATGGGTTTTGCGAGTTTTTCGCGCTAATTATGTTTTTTTTGTGGTTTTTTCGAAGAAAATTATTTCTGGCACATAAAACACCACTTGATACTGATAATTAGAAAAATTAGAAAAATAAATAATATAAATTGTTTAAACAATTTATTATTGTTTTCAGAAATTTTCTCATAGAATGGAGTTAGAAAGACGCGGTTTTTTCAAAAATTTCCCACTTGTCGTCCAATTTTCAATTAGAGAAAAGTAAAATATCATCAATGTTAACAGGAGTGATTGTTTAAACAATTTATTATTAATGTTAATAATATTCGCTTAGAAAATGCTACATAATTGTAGTTCAAAAAATGCACTTCTAGTCAAATTTTCAATTAGGATAAGTTGAATAATTATCTAAAGTCAAGTAAATTAATTGTTTAAACACTTTCTTATCACTATTATTAATACTATATTTGAATAATGCTAGAAAGATGCGGTTTTTTCTGAAATTTCTGGCTTTTTGTCCAATTTTCAATTGGAGTGAAGTAATAATGAATTCAAGTTAACAAAATATTTGTTTAAACAATTTCTTATCATTGTCAATAATATTCTCTTCGCTTAATTAGTAGAATGTTGCGGTTTTTTCTGAAATTTGCAACTGTTTATCTATTTTTTATTAGGCGTTACTCAATAATTAATTAAATTCAGCAAAAATAATTGTTTTAACAAATTATTATTGTTTATGACTATCTTCATATATATCAGTGCCTGATAGTTGCGGTTTTTCGGCAATTTTCACCTTTCTGTCCTTTTTTCACTTAGTTAGGTAGTAGCTAATTAAAGTTAACAAAAAAGTTGTGTAAACAATTTAATATTGTTTATAAATATATTTTCTTAGATAAGTGCTAGAAAGTGGCGGTTTTTTTCAAAAATCTTCAACTTTGAATCACCTTTTTATTTATGAACAAATAATAAGTCAACCACAACAAAAATGATTTTTCGAATGGTATTGTTGTTTTGAGTGAATTATTTTTACTCTTTTCCTAATGCTTGAAAACATTAATTCTGAGAAAAAAGTTATTTTACACAAGAGGCAGAAAACAATATTAAATTGTTTAAACAACTTGATACAGATAAAGATAGTCACAAACAATAATAATTTTTTTGAACAATTATTTTTGCTAAATCTAATTAATTATTAGGTCACGCCTAATGAAAAATAGACAAACAGTTGAAAATTTTAGAAAAAAAAACGCAACATTCTACCAATTAAGCAAAGAGAATATTATTCACAATGATAATAAATTGTTTAAACAATTATTTTGTTAACTTGAATTCATTATTACTTCACTCTAAATGAAAATTGGACAAAAGGTCAGAAATTTAAAAAAAACGCATCTTCCTACCATTATTCGGATATAATATTATTAAAAATTATAATGAATGGTTAAACAAATTAATTTTCTTGACTCTAATTAATTACTCAACTTATCTTACTTGAAAATTTGACGAAAAGTAATTTTTTTAAATTGCAATTTTGTAGCATTTTTCTGCGAGAATACTATCAACATTAATGATAAATTGTTTAAATAATCACTCTTGTTAACATTGATGAACTATCACTTCCCTCTACTTGAAAATTGGACAACAAATGGAAAATTTGTGAAAAAACTGCGTCTTTCTAACTGCATTCTATGAGAAAATTGCTAAAAACAATAATAAATTATTTAAACAATTTTTGAGAACATCTAATTATCAGTATGGAATTGTCTTTTATGTGCCAGAAATAATTTTCACTGACAAACCTGCAAAAAAAGTCTTAATTACGCAAAAAACTCGCAAAACCCATTTTTTCACTTATGGGGTTTCTTTGGATCCTATAAAACAGACTTATGGTGTTGGTATTTGAAAAGTGATATTTTATTCGTATTCTATGGCTAATTTTCGCATTTTTTTCAAAACAAAAGGAAATGGATTTATTTTTGTGAGGATTCGAACAAATTTCTGGGTATCTCCATAAAAATTCGAAAAAATTTTTTTGGACCACCCTACTGTGCAATTTTATAAAATTTTAACATGATCTACTTCATTATACTGCCATCATAGATGAAAAAGG
>CAKNXH010085319.1:0-15306 GCA_932178445.1 Andricus quercusramuli | reverse complement strand
TTGTTGAAAATTCATCTGCTTGGTTGATAAATTGATATTTGTTGTTAGAAATTCATCTTTTTGAATCTTGTTGGTGAAAAATGCAACTGCTTGGTTGAAATTTCATCTTTTTGATTGAAAATAAAATTTTTTAACTGAAATATTAATTATTCCATTTTCGGTGAAAGAATGAATATTTTAAGTCGAAAATTACACTATTCAGTTGAAAATTCATGTATTTTGTTGAAAACTCGTCTTTTTGGCTTGGAAATTCAACAGTTTTATTGACTTTTTTTTCTTTCTCCACTAAAAAGTTTCTTTTTGGTTGAAAATTCAATTATTTTGTTGAAAATTCATCTGTTTGGTTGATAAATTGATATTTGTTAATGAAAATTCATCTTTTTGAACCTTGTTGGTGAAAAATGCAACTGCTTGACTAAAATTTTATCTTTTTGGTTGAAAATAAAATTTTTTAACTGAAATTTTAATTATTCCATTTTCGGTAAAAAATTGATCTTTCAAGTTGAAAATTACACTATTTGGTTAAAAATTCATGTATTTTGTTGGTAATTCGTCTTTTGGGTTTGAAAATTCAACAGTTTTATTGAATTTTATTTTCTTTTCCGACCAAAAAAATTCTTTTTGGTTGAAAATTCAATTGTTTTGTTGAAAATTCACCTCTTTGGTTGGTAAATTGAAGTTTGTTGTTGAAAATTTATATTTTTGAACCTTGTTGGTTAAAAATTCATCTTTTTGATCAAAAATTGAATTTTCCAACGAAAATTTAAATTATTCCATTTTCGGTAAAAAATTGATCTTTGTAGTTGAAAATTACACTATTTGGTTGGGAATTCATGTATTTTGTTGAAATTTTGTCCTTTTCGATAAAAACATACCTTCTTGATCGAAAATGGAACTGCTTACTTGAAAATTATTCTGTTTTAGTTGAGGATTCAACTATTTTATTAGAAATCTTCCTTTTTTGGTTAAATTCAACTATCTTTTATTTAAAATTAAAACCTTTTTGCTGAAATATCAACTATTACATTTTGCATTAGAAATTCATATTTTTAAGGTGAAAAGTCAAGAGCTTGTTTGAAAGTTGAACGACTTTCTTAAAAATTAGTTCTTTGGTTGAAGATTCATCATTTTAGTTGAAAATTCATATATTCGGTTCAAAATTGAACTGCTTTGTTAAAAATTAGTTCTTTTGTTGAAAATTATTTTTTTTCCAACTGAAAATGGAACTATTTGATTGAAAATAATAATAATAATAATAATAATAAATCTTTATTGAGTTCGTAACAAGAATGATATGTACATGGCAGACAGAGTTAACATAAGAACCCAAAGGGCGAGGTACAGCTTAAAGCTGCTTTCAAACCTAACCTAACCTAAATTAACTTCTTTGTTAAAAATTCACATCTGCGGGTTGAGCATTAAACATTTTTTGTGCATTTTTTTTCTTCATTGACTGTAAATTTTTTCTTGGTTCAAAATTCAGCTCTTGTTGAAAACTGGTCTTTTGAATTTGAAAGTATATTTCTTTTGGTAGAAATTTCATCTATTTGTCAGAAATTCAACTATTTGGTTAAAAATTAGGCTCGTCGCTTCCTAAAAATTAATCTGTATTTGTTGAGAATTTGGTGGAAAATTTGTATTTTTTGGTTCAATTGAATTGTACTTGATTCAAAACGAAAATATTTCCTGATCAAAAATATAAATTATCACATTTTTCGTTGAGAATCCATATTTTCGGTTGAAAATTCAACTACATAGTCGAATATTAATTCATAGTCATAGTAAATTCATTCGAAACAGTAAGATTTTACCACATCTCCCTACTCTTAAATCCTCTTGCATAATTCCTGCGTGACACTTAAATGAAGTCACGAAAAAAGTTTAGTCGGAAAAAAATTACAGAACTTAGAATCGTGGGGGGGGGGTTCAAAAACAAGACCCTAACAAAGGGGGATAGGTGGTTCAAATTTTTAAAAAACTACTCAATTCATACACTGGCCATCAAGATTTATTGCAGTATTTAAAACAATAAATTGACAAATAATAATAAATTGAAAAGGAGATATTTATAAAATATTTGCAAAATCTTTCTGAAGAATTTGGGCAGGTTTATTTTTTTAATTTTCTTTTGTAAGGCTGTTGGGCAGAAGGTCTGACCTCAAAATTCAGTTGCATCTTTTCACTCTATAAATACTAGCAATGCATAGTTTTCAAATACCAAGTGGTACTCCTTTTTTATTTAGAGTATGCCTGCGGAAGCAAGAATTTTTTATTTTAAATAAACGTACACAAATTCTTCCGAAAAGTTTTAGAAATATTTGAAAAATATCTAGTTTCCTAATTTATTATTATTCATTAATTTATTATTTTACAAAATGCACTAAATTTTGATGGAAAGTTACGAAAAAGATAACTTCAATACCAGCACAAAGGAGGGTATCATATTATATATTTTCGAGAAATCATCATTATATGTTATTATAAAATCAAAGGAGGTTTTTCGGGTTTCAATAGTGTGTAAAACTACAAATCTTGCCGACGTTTCGTGAACATTGCAATTCACTTCTTCAGGGCTGACCTGAAAGTGAAGTTTCAAGGTTATGTTGTTCTTATATATGTATTCTCTACGATGCCTGTGATTGGCCAGAGTTTCCCATGGTGGGAACTGGTCGAACTTGATTGGCCAATCAAGTCATTTTTGAAAAACCCGGGAGAACGGAGAGTCAAGTCGGATTGGTATTATATCCATTGTACCTATTGATTGCTCCTCTGTTTTCTTGGAAAAATATTATCTAGTTTTTGCGATGATGGTTGTTTGTCGAATAAAATGCTATGTCCTGTTTCGATATGATGCTCAGCTAGTGCTGATTGCGTGAAATGTTTTAGCCTGACTTCTCTCTCATGTTCCTTTACACTTTGGCTCACCGCGCTCCCGGTTTCTCCAATATGGACTTTACCATAAGAACAAGAGATTTTATACACTCCTTGATCACAGATAGGTGCTTTTTTATCTTTAGTATTGTTAAGAAGTTGTCATATTTTCACAGGTGGTTTAAATATGGCCTTTAGATTATGTGGTTGAAATATTACATTAAACAATCCATTCTTGTAGACGTATTATGGATCTGGCGAGAATCTGAGTCATATTGAGAGCCTTAAGCTTTAATCCTCAATCTTTTTTCCCTTGTTTCAATATCGTCCCAATCAGTTTCATGTGGATTTGCTCAAGGAATGGGGACACGTAGAGAAGACATTTTTCTCAGGGTGATGTCACTGAGTCTAGATTTCAACCGGAATTTTCATCCCTGAAGTAAGGCAATCTCCAGTACAACCTGTCTCGCAAATCTTTTATCATTCTCACGAATCCAAACTATAAATACAGTTCCCTTCAATCTTTTACTGCTATTCGATCCACGTACAGTATTTATAGTCCTGCGTCTCGCACCCCTATTTTTAAAAGGTGAATCGAGAATTTCTTCACGATCGAATTTTTAATCTCGACATTCTCGGTACTTTTGAAAAGAAAAATGAAAAAAGGGAAGTATGAGGTGTAACTCTATATAAAAGGGATAAAATAAGAGGAGAGTATATGAAGTTTTCTCTGACTTTATACTTTCCTCCTGGTACCACTATCAGGTCCCGTAGGAATGACCTACCTTAAAAATAATGGAAAGTATCATTCCTCCTTAAACTCCTGGGGCAAGGACGTAACTCAAAGTTTTACTAATTTATGTGAAAAAATCCTGTTCAATTTAATTTTTAAATATATGGAAGATATGAAATAGTTTCCTATGACTTCCAGGACATATATAAAATTAGAAATTGAAACCATTTAAAGAGCCACGAAGTTTTAAAATTTTATGAATTATTTACAATACATTTTTTTGTTGAAAGATTTTTTTATGAAATTGAGAATTACTTTTTGTTCAAAATTGAAGTTTTGAAGTCAAAAATTATGTGTAAAAACAATATTTTAATGTTAATATTCAATTAAAAATTCGGAAGTACTTTCTTTCCCCTTAAAGCTTGAAAAAAATTGCTCTCAAGCACGTTACATTTTATTTTTTATTTAATCCGTTCAATGTACAATGTTAGAAACCGTTCAAAAACTAAATGACGCTATTTTAAAAAAATTTTCTACTCATCAGGGTGACATCACAAATAAAAACACATCCCTTCCATTTTAAGTCGAAATTTTTTCTTCGATTTTATTTGATAAACGCCCAAAACTATAAAAAAGATGAATTTTCAATCGAGAGGGACGATTTTGATATGAAAAATTACGAATTTTACACAGAACAAATCAATTTTCGAAAAATTTGTAATTATATGGTGCTCATTTCACGAGCACTTTGATTCCCGTTAGAAAATGTATTTGCTTCTTCATGAAGGAAGCATTAGTGATTTTTTATATAATAAACAAACTAAAGTTTTCATTTTCATCAATTTAAAAATAGAAATTTAGGAAAAATACCAAATTACAAAATAATACAGAATATTTTCAAAATACAATGACAAATCAAGCAAATCAAATTTTGTATTTGAATTGGTAATTGCTCGGGCTGGAAAAGGAAAGGGTATGTTCTGTCGCAACCTATCCCTTTCCCAGCTTTATGATTTTTACAAAAATTACCAGAATTATTTTATTTGAAAATTTTGAATCAAAATGTTTTTCTATCTATGCATCAACTTTGAATCGTATCGATTAAAAAAGTTTTTCTATTCAAAACAGATTTTTCAAATATTATAAATGATTATAATTGAGTTATTGAAAAAAATTTTCCTATAGAAAACCATTTTTTGAAATATTATGTATTACCATAGATTCCTTACTCTTCAATAAAATGTACTAGTATTATAGTTCAATCGATTCGTCTCGAATCAACACATCTTTTCTATTTTCGCATCAACTTTAAATTATGAGAGTGAGAAAATTTTCACTATGAAAATTGATTTTTGATATAAAAAGTTGCACTTTCAACCACAAACAGTTGCATTTTTAAACCAATAGTTGAATCTTGAGGCCAAAAAGAAGAATTTTTTATGAAACAGTTAAATTTTCAACCAAGAATTTTTCTGCCGGAAAATATGAACTTTTAATCAGGACGAATGAATGTTCTGTCCAAAAAGACAAATAAAAAAAAACAGTTGGATTTTTGAAAAAATATAAGTTTATAAAAAAATCTTTGAATTTTGGACCTACAATGTTGAACCGAATAGTTGAATTTTCTACAACAACCAATGTATTATTAACAAAAAGTTGCATTTGCAACCAAGTAGTTGATTTTTTATAAGAAAGGGATGAATATTCAACACCATAGTTAAATTTTCAACCTACAAAGATGAATTTTCAACCAATCGGTCGAATTCTTGAACAAAAAAGATTAAACTTCAACCAAAAATAGTTGAATTTCAAACCAAATAATTGAATTTTTAAGCGAAGACGAATTTTTCAGAAAACAGATGAATTTCCAATCTAAAAGGACGAATGTTCTTTCCCAAAAGCCGAATGTTCAACAAAACGATTATATTTTCAACCAAAAAAATATTACTTCAACAGAATAATTAAATTTTCATCGTATAGTTGAATTTTTATCTAAAATAATGAAGCTTCAACAACAAAAATTTATTTTTAACAAAGAAATTCAACCTTCAACCAAGTAGTTCAATATTTAATAAACAAAATTAATCCTTATCCAAAAATGTAATAGTTGATATTTCGGCAAAAAAAGATGTTAATTTTAAATAAACAATAATTGAATCCTCAATCTCAAAAGATAAATTTCATACCAAAGAACCAAGAAAGATTTTTCATTCAAGAGAAAAAAAAATTGTTGAATAAACTTTTTAACTTTCAGGTCAAAAAGACATTTATTTGCAAACCAATCAAATTTTCTACCCAAAAATATAAATTTTCAACAAAAAATTTTATTTCACGCCAAAAATTAAATTATTAACCAAATAGTTGAATTTTCTACCAAATTAATACAATTTTAAATCCTAAAAGATGAATTTTCAACAAAATAGTTAAATTTTCACGTCAAAATGACGACCTTTCTTCAGAAATGTTGAATTTCCAACCAAATAGTTTAATTTTCAACTGAAGTCGATCAGCTTCCAACCAAAAATGGAATAGTTAAATTTTTAATTGAAAAAATTAATTTTCAACAACTATCAAGTAGACTAATATTTTACCTACCAAAACAGACGAGTTCACAACAAAATACATCAATTTTAAACCAAATAGTAGAATTTTCAACCAAAAACCATCAATTCTCCACCAAAAATCGACTATAGTTGTATCGCAAATTCGGGACGAGTAGCCAAACTTCTGAGGAATATTTTACTACTCATCCCGAATTGCAGGACGAGACACTTCCAGAAAAAATTAATTTGCGATAAAAAACTTAATAGTTGAATTTTCAACTAAAAACGAACACTCTTCTGCGAAAAATTGATTAGTTAAATGTTTATTCAAGAAAATTAATTTTCAAATGAAAAACGGATTTTTCAATAAAATAATGAAGTTTACGACCAAATAGTAGAATTTTTAACCAAAAGAGATGAATTCTGAACCAAAAATATAATGGTAGACTTTTTTACTGAAAAGAATTAACTTTTGATTGAAAATAGTTGTTTTCTTATTTGGTTCTATAAATTCAGTTCGCATTTCAACAAAGAACGAGAAAAAGGGGAAGTTTCTCGGAAACAAGGGCAAAAAAAGGAATTCTTTCAAAGAATAGGTAAAGAGAGAAATAGGGGAAAGAGTGTTAAGTCTGTATTAAGATACTATATTAATTCTTAAAAGTGCTCAATTTAAAATGACTTACATTCGAAATGTGCAAATTTCAAGTGCCAGCTATACAAAATATATATTTTTCATATTAATGCTTCATTCCTTTTTTTTCAAATAAAAAAAACGGCAACATTACTGTGAAGCTAATTTGAACATCAAGACTGAGGTGGAAGCCTGACAGGAAGAGAGAGGAGATTTACCTCCTGTCAGGGGCCGCTTCAGACTATCGGCCGCCCGGAGGCAAATTTCAATTCGCCGCCCCTTTTAATATGAATTTTAAAATCAAAGTATTTGGAACTATTCTAATTGAAAATTATAATAATAAATGATTATAATTATTAATGATGATCATAATAAATAATAATTTTAATGAATAATAATAAATAATTTATAAATAAATTGATAGTTTGATAAATGACTACATTATATCATAATTATTTTGAGAGGGAAATTAATCATGTGAAGTAGATCTTGTTATTGTTTAATGAAATATTTATTTTACAGAAACCATTAAGATTAGTCAACCGTGACAATTTACATAATTTCAAGTAAAAGGTTGACGTCTCGCTTTCGCCAAAGCAAAATCGCGGATGATTGATTCACAATTAATTAAATCTAGTATGTCCGGTTCTATAGCTATAGTAGCTAAAGCTGACATTCGTTCATCTTGCATTGTGGTACGTAGATAATTTTTTATTATCTTTAATTTCGAAAACGACCTTTCGGCACTTGCGACGGAAACGGGTAAAGTAAGGAGAATTCGCAAAGCAACATTAGTGTTTGGCTAAACTGACGTTAGGCCGTTTTCGTGAATGTAATTTAATACCTCAATCGGTGACACATTTTCAGTAATGTGTAGTAGAAGTACACTAAGCTCATCTCGCAAAGCTGTGGCATCGATGTCGCGCTCATTTCCATCAGTTAAAATCAATTGCAAAGCTTCACAATTTCGCAGCAAAGATTCATCATCCATCATTCGAAGTTCATGGATGTTACATAAGAATCCAAAGTAATGATGACATTCATCAAGAATCTGAAACCGTGCTTCTATGCAAACAATAATTGTATCGATGGCCTGGTAGAAACAGTCAACGCGAAACTTCTTAATTGGATCATCTATTACATGATCGTCATTCTGGTAATCAAAATTGACCTTTTTTTCTTCGCCGACGTATTTGCGCTTCAGCTTTAAAATTCCCTTCAACGCCTAGAATTTCTGTCAATTCCTTAGCATCTGTTAAGAGTGAAGCACATCCTGAATCAGATCTACGTTCTACGAAGTAGGACTTCAATTCTTGAAGGGATTTTAAAGCAGAGTTTACATTTAGTTTAACACTTTGTAATGTTTTACTAGTTGCGTTTATTTTGAATAAAGCATCATGCCAGAAAACTACTCAGCATAGAAATTTGAAATCTTGTAATTTTGACATTAATGATTTTGCCATGTGTCTAACTTCAGTATTTGAATTGTAGTTACTGTAAATTTCAAATAACGCGTCATGAATTTCGCCTATTTGGTACCTTAGAGGTTTCACAGCATCAGTCCTACTTCCCCATCTAGTTCCGCTTAAAGGTTTTAAAGTAAGTTGAGTGCAGTGTTTTATTAAAATTGCCCAGCGTTTGGTTGATCCGGCAAAAAAATTTTATAATTCTTGTACAATTGAGAAAAAGCCAAACATATCAACAGACTGTTTAACAGAGTCGTTCACTACTAAATTCAAACTGTGAGGATTACATGGAACAAAAGAAGCACGCGGATTTATATCCTTGATTCTTTTTTGTACGCCTACGTTTTTTCCTGCCATATTAGGACCATTGTCATATGATTGACCTCTAATATTACTTATCTGCAGACCCAAACCCTCTAACGTGCCTACAAGGAACTCGGCCAATCCCTCCCCAGTAGTATTTCCTACGGAAGCAAAGCCTGGAAATCTTTCTTTAATTTCAACAGGTCCATTCGATGGATATGAAACAAAACGAATTACAATAGAAGCTTGTTCAGTGTGACTTTTGTCAGGAGTACAGTCAAGTATCACCGAATAATACTTAGCTAATATACATTTTTCTACAATTTGATTCTTAACTGAAACACCTAACATTTCAATAAGTTCATTTTGAATATTTTTACCGAGATAATGTGCTTGAACTTTCTTTCCATTTTCAGTTTGAATTTGTATTCTCCTTAAATGTTCAGCTATACTGTCATCAAACTTGGCAACCATTTCAATTAATTTCAAAAAATTTCCATTATTTGGCTTGTACAACTTATCAACTTTTCCTTGAAATGCTAAACATTGTTTACCAAGATATTTTACGAGTTCAACTATCCAATTTAAAACCTTATACCAGTGTCGTTCCTCAGAATCTAAAAATCGTTGATATGAGGCATCAATCGTTTTATTAGCTTTCAAATTTGAGGACAAATTTGTCCATTCTTGAAAGTTATTAATGTGAATACTGCTTGTTTCATGTCGATCTAAGGCTCTGGAAATATTTTTCCAGTCAGAAAAACCATTTCCTTTAAGACTGATACCGGTATTATTAAATAATTTACATGGAAAGCAAAACAACGAGTTTGTTTTTGTCGAATAAATTAACCAGTCTCTGTTAACTTCTTCGCCGTTCGGTAAAATTTGTTTATAATGTGAAGTTGGAACGTGGAAGAATTCTTTCGTTATATACTTTTATTTTATTTTACTACCGAAAAATTCTTTAGCGTGAAGAATACTTCGTATTAAAAATTGTCATATCTTAATTATTTAATTTCGATGCACCGTTCGCGAGTAATCAATTTTTGAAAAAAATGATCAAGAACTTTGATTGTTAATAACTCTTAAAAAAATAATTTTTTCGCAACAATATTTTAGGGGAGTTTATCGATATAAAAATGAATCGAAAACTGTATAAATTGATTGAAAATACAACTATCGTTTTAAAAGTGGCACGCTTGAGATATTTTTATCCAAAAGATAATAAAATGTTGCGACTAATAAAATCAATTTGAAGGCAAAATGTCAATTTAATAAACAGATATTGCACACAAAAATCAAATTTCGATGTTTACGGAAAATAGGAATAACTTTGGAAACAATGAACATTTCTTTAAATTTACTTGGCTCATTTCAAAGGTAAGTGTCCATAGCATTTTTCTGAATTTTACAAATATTTTTAGAATTTTTCCGATAGATGCAGCCTTAGGTTAAAACTTGGTGCAAAAAAGTAGCAAACTTTTGAAAACGTATAAATTTTACATAGATTGTAAAACTTCATTATTTATCATATCCAAATACATTTTAATAATATTCATAAAAATATTATCGTCTTGAATTTTTTCAATCATGTGGTGAGTAAAATCATTATTTGAAACTTTGATACTTTTTGCACCAAGTTTGGTGTTATTATGAGAAAAAAATTGTCAAGTTTACATTATAAATATAAAGGAACTTTAGCAACATCTTTAAAAATTGCCTATGTGAGTTCCAACTTTTGAAAATGGTATCTGAGTGTAAAGATAAAATCATTATAATTCGCTTGAAAACATACCTTATTTTCATGTTCCTGGACTTGCTCAACAGCTTCTGCAACTTCATCACTTACAGCCAGAGCAATCACTTGTGTATCATCACTTTTTTTTAAATATTTAAATAATGAACAATTTTGTTTGTTTTCTTCATCGCGTTCAGCTTTTCGCTTGCGATATTGAGCACCTGAGAGGTGTTTCGCTTTGCGATCAGCCATCTCAAAATAAGCAAACTTTTCTCTCACACGATGTGAACTTCAGAAAAACTTTGTTCTTAATGAACAAGTGCTTCAATTTATAAGCACTTAGACTTGTAGGTCTGTTTTCTCGAACCATGGAGGGGGGATTGCTTTTCCTCTATCTTTCCGAGGGTAACTTTCCACGGGGGTCCAGCTAACTGTTGGCACCGCAATTATGTTTCGCTTGCCAACAGCCCTTATCCATAAGAAACTACTGCTTTGCTGATACCTGCACTAAGTACCACTAATTGTATTGCTCTAGCATCATTACAGTTTGAGAGGTGGATCCACTTTATTCTCGATGCCTGCACTTGCTAAATTAGTTCTATTGTCATTAAATCTAGACCTTAGACTTTCCTAGAATCTAATTTGAGAAACTTAAGAATTCTTATTGTTGTCAAAATATTAAATGTACTCATCTCGTTCAGATTTTAGACATCCCTAGAATCTAATTGAACAAAACTTAAAAATTCTTATTCCTGTCATTAAGTATATGAAAAATATTCCTTAAGCGGCCGCCCCTCGCCCTTTGCGCCCGGAGGCGGCCGCCTACTCTGCCTCCGCCTGTAGCGGCCCCTGCCTCCTGTACTAATAGGTCCTCGAATGGAGCCTTTAATTAAAGTCTCATTTAAGCCTCTCTCCCTGGCAGACCTTCACGCACCCAGTGGTCATTTCATTAAATTTAATTCGATGTAATTCTACGGATTCTAGCAGCTTTCCGAGGCTCATCTCATTAATCGCTATTCAAGCCCTATTTCACGCCTCTCCGAGATTCGTTTACGACATTTTGGAACACACATAAGAAAATCATGATTCTCAATCAGCACTGAAAGAGTACCAAGTTTAACTATCAAAGAGAGAAAGACAATTTTTATTGACAAATTTATATAGTTAGTTTCTATCCTAATTTGTTTCTGAAACAAACAAATGTTCAGTAAATAATTATTTTTGTATCCATTTCTACACTCAGAAAACGATTTGGTTGAATCAACAATATTTTTGTTGGTTCAACCACAGAATTTAGTTATTGCATGGACAACAAAATATTTGGTTGACCCCACTAAATTTTTTGGTGGATCCAACCCAATTTTTTGGTAGTTGGAGTATTTGGTTGATTCAACCAAGAAAAACGGTAAGGTCAATCAAATATTTTATTGAATCGGCAAAAATTTGTTTAATTTAACCAAATTTTCATGTATATCCAACAAAACAGTTTGTTTGGTTCAAGAAAAGTTTTTTACTGAGTAGAATCTTTAAAGAGAAGTAATAGCACCTCGATTAAACTACGAGGCTACGAGGGCTGTGGAATTTTATAAAATTTTAACATGATCTACTTTATTATATTGCCATTATTAGGGTGGCCCTTATTTTTCACTTTTCGAATTTCTCTGCTCTCACCCCCCAGTTCTGTTCAAATGCCCAGAAGAAAATACGTAATATTGCGTTTTATTGACGCTTTTTAAAAGTTTTTTTTTACATAAATAATCATTGATCAGTAATTTAAGAATAGCCAGTCATTTGTTAACTAATATTCAATTTTTTGAACTATGTTAATTCATTTAAATATTTAAGAGCATTCTTAAAAAGCGAAGTACAATATATGTTTGAACAAGTAAGTATTATTTAAATAATTGTAAAATTATTTAAACAAATTGTTTTATTGTTATTATTGATTAAATAACTCATGATGTCTAGAAAATACGTTCATTTCGCGAGTTAGCTGAAAAAAACAAATATTTAAACAAATTTAAATTGTTTAAACAATTGAATATTAGTTAACAAATGACTGGGTATTCTTAAAATACTGGTCAATGATTATTTATGTAAAACATGACTTTTGGAAAGCGTTAATAAACCGCAATATTATGTAAAATTCACATTTGTCACTTATGAGATTTTCTTTGGGGACCCACAAGAGTGGCTTAAAATTATTCAACCTCAAAGTTTATGATTGATTCTTATTCTCTGACAAATTTTTAACAATGTACTGAAACAAAGAATTATTTTTAACATATTATCAGGTTTAAATATTAGGTTTACAAAAAGCTGACTTTTTCCCATGTTAAATCAATGAGAAATTTCTTGATCTTTGCGCGACCCCTAAATATTAACCGATTTGGCTCAAATTTGGAGATTTTTTTTTGAGGCATTCGAACAAAACTGGGGGGGGGGTGAAGAGCAGAGAAATTCGAGAAAAAAAATCCACCAAGTATAAATAAGAACCACCTTAGCCATTATAGATGGAACAGGATAAAAATAATAAAATCCTTTCAAAGAATTAATACCGCTATGAGGTCCACGAGATACCTTTTTTCAAAGGTAAAAAAAAGTTCCTTGATTACAAATACGAGGGAAATAATATCCATTTATATCAAATACATTTCTCCAAACGTGTTTTAGTACGAATTTCCAGGGGTGTGCAATAGGGTGGTCCAAAAATGTATTGGAAATTTTTTTTTTAATTTTCATTGGGACACCCCATAAGAAAAAAAAAGTTTATGTAAATCTTATTCAGATTCCTCAATATTATCTCAAACAAGTTGAAACTCAACATTTCTGTTCAAAATTAGTTGTAGAATGCGAATAACATATCACTTTTCAAATATCAACACCATAAGTCTGTTTTAGAAGGTCCCAAGGAAACCCCAAAAGTGAACAAATGGGTTTTGCGAGTTTTTCGCGCTAATTATGTTTTTTTTGTGGTTTTTTCGAAGAAAATTATTTCTGGCACATAAAACACCACTTGATACTGATAATTAGAAAAATTAGAAAAATAAATAATATAAATTGTTTAAACAATTTATTATTGTTTTCAGAAATTTTCTCATAGAATGGAGTTAGAAAGACGCGGTTTTTTCAAAAATTTCCCACTTGTCGTCCAATTTTCAATTAGAGAAAAGTAAAATATCATCAATGTTAACAGGAGTGATTGTTTAAACAATTTATTATTAATGTTAATAATATTCGCTTAGAAAATGCTACATAATTGTAGTTCAAAAAATGCACTTCTAGTCAAATTTTCAATTAGGATAAGTTGAATAATTATCTAAAGTCAAGTAAATTAATTGTTTAAACACTTTCTTATCACTATTATTAATACTATATTTGAATAATGCTAGAAAGATGCGGTTTTTTCTGAAATTTCTGGCTTTTTGTCCAATTTTCAATTGGAGTGAAGTAATAATGAATTCAAGTTAACAAAATATTTGTTTAAACAATTTCTTATCATTGTCAATAATATTCTCTTCGCTTAATTAGTAGAATGTTGCGGTTTTTTCTGAAATTTGCAACTGTTTATCTATTTTTTATTAGGCGTTACTCAATAATTAATTAAATTCAGCAAAAATAATTGTTTTAACAAATTATTATTGTTTATGACTATCTTCATATATATCAGTGCCTGATAGTTGCGGTTTTTCGGCAATTTTCACCTTTCTGTCCTTTTTTCACTTAGTTAGGTAGTAGCTAATTAAAGTTAACAAAAAAGTTGTGTAAACAATTTAATATTGTTTATAAATATATTTTCTTAGATAAGTGCTAGAAAGTGGCGGTTTTTTTCAAAAATCTTCAACTTTGAATCACCTTTTTATTTATGAACAAATAATAAGTCAACCACAACAAAAATGATTTTTCGAATGGTATTGTTGTTTTGAGTGAATTATTTTTACTCTTTTCCTAATGCTTGAAAACATTAATTCTGAGAAAAAAGTTATTTTACACAAGAGGCAGAAAACAATATTAAATTGTTTAAACAACTTGATACAGATAAAGATAGTCACAAACAATAATAATTTTTTTGAACAATTATTTTTGCTAAATCTAATTAATTATTAGGTCACGCCTAATGAAAAATAGACAAACAGTTGAAAATTTTAGAAAAAAAAACGCAACATTCTACCAATTAAGCAAAGAGAATATTATTCACAATGATAATAAATTGTTTAAACAATTATTTTGTTAACTTGAATTCATTATTACTTCACTCTAAATGAAAATTGGACAAAAGGTCAGAAATTTAAAAAAAACGCATCTTCCTACCATTATTCGGATATAATATTATTAAAAATTATAATGAATGGTTAAACAAATTAATTTTCTTGACTCTAATTAATTACTCAACTTATCTTACTTGAAAATTTGACGAAAAGTAATTTTTTTAAATTGCAATTTTGTAGCATTTTTCTGCGAGAATACTATCAACATTAATGATAAATTGTTTAAATAATCACTCTTGTTAACATTGATGAACTATCACTTCCCTCTACTTGAAAATTGGACAACAAATGGAAAATTTGTGAAAAAACTGCGTCTTTCTAACTGCATTCTATGAGAAAATTGCTAAAAACAATAATAAATTATTTAAACAATTTTTGAGAACATCTAATTATCAGTATGGAATTGTCTTTTATGTGCCAGAAATAATTTTCACTGACAAACCTGCAAAAAAAGTCTTAATTACGCAAAAAACTCGCAAAACCCATTTTTTCACTTATGGGGTTTCTTTGGATCCTATAAAACAGACTTATGGTGTTGGTATTTGAAAAGTGATATTTTATTCGTATTCTATGGCTAATTTTCGCATTTTTTTCAAAACAAAAGGAAATGGATTTATTTTTGTGAGGATTCGAACAAATTTCTGGGTATCTCCATAAAAATTCGAAAAAATTTTTTTGGACCACCCTACTGTGCAATTTTATAAAATTTTAACATGATCTACTTCATTATACTGCCATCATAGATGAAAAAGG
>CAKNXH010085308.1:0-44680 GCA_932178445.1 Andricus quercusramuli | reverse complement strand
TCATAAACAATATCACCCTTTTTAATTTTTTAATGGATAGCCTTAATTCGTTTACGAAATCAAAAAAGAGAATTTTTGAGAGGGCGTGGTCCACTTTTCCTTTCGAGGGTTACAATGGGGTACTGAAAGTACAGTTCCATGGAACGCAATGTGTGCCAGAGCAAATTTGCAAATTCTGTTCAAGACTCCGAAACGTAAAACAAGCTGCCGAAATCTTCAGTAGACCTGATTGTAGCGAAAGGGGAAAACACGTGTTCAAAACACTGATGAAAGAATGTGGTGTTTCGAGGTGTATCAAATACGGAGATTCCTTGACAGTATTTGGCACACCTCGCAACATGAATTTGTTATTGGTAGAAAAGCTTGTGCTACAAGAAATTGTACGCTCACAGGTTAACAAAGAAGTCCACGTATTTGAGCGGTTTATTTTTAAACACATCAAGTGTCATAGTCGTTTTCACACGAGATTAGTGCAACGCAACAATAGCGTGATTCAGATAGAAAGTGGTAGTTTGATGATTATATCGTGGCTTTTGAACGTTTATACTCACGAATCAAACGATTGTATGCAAGTTATAATTGGCAGAGAATTAGAAATACAAAGAGAAGAATTGTGTCAATATGGAAACGTCTCATCAGAATTCTCTTTCATTGTAAAAGAGACGCAAAACGTCGTAGGTTGCTTGGTGTCTGCTGTAAGAAGGAAATGTGTGTGCGTGGATTATTTAGATAATAAGTTGTACATTACACCCGTCGTTAACACCCTAGAAACTGCCTAAATTAAATGATTATGTTTGAAACGAGGGGTAAACCACTCTAAATTCGTGATATTTTGAATTCAAAAATCTGTAGACGGTATTAAAATAAGCATAGCTTAATTCTGCTCAACGTGGTGTAACTGTCGATAGAATGTTTTCTTTATCAATAATATAAGGTTCTTATTGCATAAGATGAAATGATTTGCATACGAATCAAATCGTTCAAAATCAACGGCTAAGGACAAAAGTCACAACTGTAGCCGTACGCAACGCGCCGGTAAGAGAAATAACGACACTAGGCGACGTTCGTGAAGCTCTCTTTCTGTCAGTATTGATGAAATTATTGAAAGGAAGTTTTACAAATGAAATCATGCCAAACGTGTCGAGCATCCAACTTTGAATAATTTTTCATCTCTATTCTGCCGTTAGGGCAGAAGCCGTGGATCCGGTTGCCATTTTGGGAACTAGGTCTCCAGCGGGTCCATGATTGGTGCATGCATGGTCGACCTTAAAGGCGTGTTCTCATTGGCTAACCCTGACTCCAGCGGAACGAGGTGACCTGCCGGAAAGATGAGCGCGGCAAAGAAAAAAGTCACTCTTATTCTTCGCCTTTCTCGACGCAGATGTGCCCGTCGATCCTTACATTATAAATATTAATAAAAAAGTAAATATATTATTAGAATCGATTTTTCTAAAGCGGAGTTTTTCTCGAAAGAGAAAGTATGTTCTTTGATTTTGGCAAATCACTTCGACGAGACTTCTGAAAATTAAATATGTTAATCCATTCGAAAGAGAAGTTCCGCCAAAGTGATTCGCCATATTCTTTTGTTTGAGCGCCCTCTGTGCGCGTTTCATTTTATGCGATCAAGTCATTGCTCGTTTTTGGAAATGTTTATTTTTTTTACTTTAAACTGATCGACGACCGGCGAATGTTCTCTGTATTCTTTTAACGTAGTAACGGAGCACGTGGCCGACAAATTGTATTGTATTTTTGGCTAGACGCTCGGGCCGACCACGTGCCTGTAAAATGGTAAGTGCAAGGGATGGTTTATTCCACCCAAACGAATGGCGATCATCTCTCGGAGAGTATGCACACGCATATACGTATTTATATACGTATGTGCGTTGGCATCCGTATATCGGTATATCGATGTCTTTATGGGTGCCAGCCAGGCCCGTTATTGTACAAGGTTGATTAAACGAACAATATCCCAGCCTGGCAAATTTGGTTTAAAACTTTAAGAAGAAGAAAAAAAAAACGGAACCTCTAATTTTGTTGAAAGCTGAAAGAAACCTGAAATGGAGAAGTAAGGACAGCATGAGGATAGGTATCACGGGGGTGGTTCTTTAATAAACACAACGGCCATTTGAATTAATACGTGAAAAAAAAACAATTCGGTATTTTATTATTGAATTAGAAGGATCAAACAGAACAGTCAATCCGCGACAATATTTAGAAGGAGACTATAAAGTGAACACGTGGTCGAAGACATGAAACTCGACATGTGGCCATTTTGGAAACGGGGAATCTATGCGCGAATCCTAAAATCTACACGAAGACCCTACGCACTGACTCGACAAAATGAACCGACAAAATCAAAAGCAAATTCACGCGAGAGCACTCTTAAGAAGGGGGCAAGCGAGGCAATGGGCCAGACCGGAAGAACACCAGAATCAACGTCTGCCATTGCGTCCCTTGTCGAGTAATAAAAGGATTTACCTTTGACATCTTCCGTTGAATTCAATATTTAATAACCAAATGTATGAAAACCGCTTGTACAAAATCCAAATGTGTAAAATCCAAGTGTACAAAATCCAAATATGTAAAATCCAAGTGTACAAAATCCAAAGGTACGGAATAAATCCACGAAAATTGTACTGCCCACGTGGCTCGCGTGTCCCATTCCAGACCAAGAACGAAAATGAGTGTCTTCATGCGACGCACCAAGACCGTGCACTCTAAGAGGTGCTCGCATGAAGGCGTATTCACAAACCTTGAGTCAGCGCAACTATCGGTAGAACTATGAACTAAAGTTTCATCGTTGACTAAAGGTGTGACAATATTCGCGAAACATTAACATAAATCCTATCGGCATACCTAAAATCACGATTTCTACGCTAAATACTAAACTTACATCGGAAATCTAAGTGTTACCGAGTTTCAACTACAGCGCGCCTCGCAGGCGGACTACGAACGAAATGGTCACTAGCAAAGATTATAAACTATTTGCCGCAAGTGAATAGTAACAATGTACAATTTCTCATAAACAACTCTTAATCTAAACATAGATCCCCAAGATTCATGAAACTTTGACAAGAGAAGGTTCCAGGAATCTTGGAAAGTTTGCAACTACAGTTTGGCGGGAAAATTCAAAAATAAGAAATGAAAACGGAACATCGCATGAGGCCAGTTAACTAAATTTACGCGGACCTAGGCTTGTGGGTTTATAATAATTATGTCATGACGCGCCAATAAACTAACCTCGACAAGACGCAAGCGCGCATGCGCATAAACTTAAATGAGACCCTTCACGCATTTTGAACTTTTTGTCTGATGAAACCTTTCATAGGTACTTGAATACTTTTATGCTAGATGAAAGGTTCCATGGAGACATAACCCTAACTAAATTCTAGGTTAACAATCTTTGTAAGTTACCGGATTTACATTTTCCAATAATTGTTACTCGGTAGTCTTTCCCTGCACGGTCGAATTTCGAAGTCGGAGCCCAATTGGTGGCCCAGCCAATGACCGTTGAAACCGCTTTTGTCAAATTTCCGGTCAGTAGTCGTAAACTCCCTCCAGATGGCGTCACCTATGTAACCATTCCAGCGTACCAGAACCTTGGTAATCCTCTGACGTAGCGGCTCAGCCCTGGTTGTCATGGAGTCGTTAGCTGGTATCGTGTATGGTGGGTTGTATATTGGATGTCGAGGAATATACCGCTGCCTATTGGAAGATGGCGATCAAAACGAGACCACTGCTAAATTTTCGGAGATGGCGGCGTAGAGTGGTAACACCATGATTGGTGGCGGATCCCTGACTCAGGGTGCGTTGACTAATTCCAAGGAACCCTCTGCTGCCTCTAGCCACCCTTGGCTTCCCTGGACTTGATGCTCTTGTGACGTCACGCCTCGCTGACATGGCGCTCAAGGACCGGTGGGGACGACAGCCAGATACGGTGCTAGTTGTACGGAGCGTTCATGGCCCGCCATCTTAGATTTTAGCCGGTTACCATGGGAACGTGGGACGCTTGGAATATGGTTAGTGATAGGTGTTTATCCAGGGTGCGTTAGTAGGTACTGATGACTTCTTATTAGGGTTGGTAAATCGCAGTGAAAAGTCGACTTCCGACTTTTCGATCGACTTCTTACGCGTCGACTTTCAAAGTCGATTAATCGATGAAAAAAGTCGACTTTTTTCGACTCTTCCGCTAGAACATAAATTTAATTTACTTTAAATAACTTACATTAAACTTAACTCGCTTAAAGAAAAAAAAGGAAATAAATAGAGACATTTATTAAATATTCAGAAAGAAATATATTATTTAAAACTTTGAATACATTTCGTCAATTCATTTTTCATCCAAGCTGCGCAAAAAGAGTAGTTGGCTGAGGTGCTTTCCCGAAATGCGTGTGCGCAGTTGATTAGCAATCAGTCCTGCATGGGAAAAAAGCCTTTCAGAAGGAACTGATGTAGCCAGTGTTGGCAAAAATTTCATTGCCACCTTGCAGACATGTGGGTATTCCTCCTCCATAAAATTCCAGACGGCCAAAGGATTCGGATTGTCTTTTCGACTCACCATTGCCTGTTTAAATACTGCCGTAATTCTAGTAAGTCATTTCCCACTCAGACAAGAGCAACCAATGAGAAGTCGGTGCGGGATAACGGAAAACAGTGAACGGTGTTGATTTCATTTCAGTACATTCGATGCACTTGTCGAATAGTTCTTTTCAATAGTCTCAAAGTTAAAATCAAGTACTCTCCTTTGATGAGATTACCCGCTACATCTGAGGACATTTCAGGATCAATTTTTCAGACTGAATTTACAATCCAATTTCTCACTTGATTCATATCGGCCCTTCTTAGGGCCCACAATAATTCTTTTACGAGGAATACTTTTGAATAATTGACATGTATAAATTACAATTTTTTTTATTATTGAATATCAACAAGTATTTAGGTTCTATGTTGCAGCAGAATTTACTTATTTTGCAATATATTTTATTCACAACTACGTATTAGTATTATGAACAAATGATGGGTTTTGATTGACATACAGAGGGAAAACTCCATAATTCGAAGTGCTTTTGGGCAGTAAAAAACTTTGAGTTATCGAAAAGAAAAGTATTCATACTATAAGCGTATGTAATACGTTTGAGAGAAGCCCGCTGGCTCGGCCAGAAGCATACTTGCACGCGATTGGTTGGCGCTATGTGTTCAAGCGCGCCATGCGCGGACGGGTTCAGTGAGTCGTATCGCACAGCAACAGCTGCAAACGTATTTTGGACTTGGCGCGCGGCCGTAAGCAAAAGTCGTCGTAAGAAGTCGAAAAGTCGAACGAACAAAGTCGACTTCGAGTCGACTTCAATAGCACAAAGTCGAGTGTGACAGATGGTTACGTCACATGGAAAAAAAACAATTTTCTCGGGGTTAATATATGAATTTCATAAAGTGACAATTCTTGAAGAACGCTCTTGGCCGAGGACTTTCGCTCTTGGTCGTAAAAAAAAACAAACAATACGGCAAATCTATTTCTGAACCCCCGATTCAGTAACTCAAATTGAAGTGACAGGTAAGTCAATATTTACCCTGTCACATAATATTGGTAATTTCTTTCGCCTTTTCTTGTCTTTTCTTGATTTCGCGTTTCGTGCCTTTGTGAGATTTTTTTCGCTATTGTTTAATTTTGGTATTTAGCATGACAAACTGTGTAATTGAAAAATTTTCCAATGTGTAATTTTCCGAAATGTGGTCTTTTTTTAATTCGTGGTAGGATAAACCCTCGCCCTGAACCCCTTGATGGAATAAACCTTAAAATGAATGTTGCTAAAGTTTCGCTATACCTTTAGGTTGACTTTTGAAAAGAGCCGTTACGGGATTCATGGAGATAGCTTTCTTGGTTAATCGGTTTCTCATGCGACTAATGGAAGTAATCGCGTACCCTTCTTCCTTGAATTCAGTAAGGACAGAATCTTCAGGGAAGCAATTGGGACGTTTCGGATCACGATTTCACGGCAAAAAAAAGGAAAAAACAGAGCTCATACGCTTCAATTTTGCGCAATATTGTCAATTTTAGTTTTTCAGGAGAACTTCAAAATTCAAAGTATTTTAATGCAAATTACGTATTGAAGACTTCTCAAAAATTCTGATAATCTCACACAAACTAAGTCTAATGCTAGAAGTGTGATTCTGATTTTTCTGAGAACAAAAATTTGCCCACGTCAATCTTATGGGATTTTCCGGGTTTTTGCGGCACTTCCTAAAATTAACCGATCTAGCTACAACAATGCGGTAATTTCATTTCGAGAACCTCACAAAATTGGGGGGTGGCATGCCCTATATATTCGAAAAAGTAATTTCAACTGGCATCAGAGAGGATTAGCTTCGGTTTTAGTTTCATTTTCGTTCCTGGCTCAAAACGTCTCAAACCGAAACGAGAACATGAATTTGTTTCTGGTTCCGTTCCTTACCGGAGACGGATCCGGCTCCGATCCTGATCAGGAACGATGATGTATAGGGATTCGTATCTTTGGAAATTTCTTATAATCTATTGAAAGTCGCTGAAATATTTGAAATCTTGAAATATGGTATATTTAAAAAACTCCACGCCTCAGTTCAAGTTTTATACAACTAAATTGTAAAAACTAGAGATCTCTTTTTAATGATAGTATATTTTGCATGTCCTATTTGGAATAGGATAACTTCATGTTGTTATTTTCAATGTAAAATGAACGACTGCAGGTTCTCATGACTGCTGGTTTTAGTACCACTCGATACTGTTTTCTCTATGTCTTATTTCAATATCTGAAATTAGTCCTGAAATAATACTTTTGTTTTACATTGATGTCGTACCTGAATGAATTGCCAAACAAAAGTAGTTGAATTTTCAACTATGTATGATAGCGGCTGATTTTTGACCTTTGCTATTATGCTTATATTTTGAAACAACAAAGTCATAATTTAGTTGTAAAGTTAAGAAAAAACTGTTTTTCCACCCATATATCAATTTTGAATTCATTCTTCAAACAGTTACACAATTGCACTGCGAGAAATATTTGGCTTGAGACGAAAGCATCATTCTTTAGCTGGTTGCGTTTTGCATAGTAGGCTGACATAAGTAAATAGATGTTTATTCAGAAAGTCAACGGATTTAGAAACAAATAACAAATATAAAGATAACCAGTAGCCAACGGGATATCCTAAATACGTCCCTAGAATGTACCTTTATATCATTTTACTTGGCGTCTTCAAGCCATCATTTGGATTTTTTAATTTCTTTAAAAGGTTCTTAGGACTTGTGGGCACACTGAGGAGGTCTTGGTATGGAACCCTGTATTTGGCTGCAAAAATAAAATAAAAGTGTCGTAAAAGGATGATGTTTGGTCCAAAAAGATTCTTGTTGAGACAAATGAAAATCCTCTTAACCTTAACTTTGAAAGAATATTCTATTTTCCAATTAGTTCAAGATATTTTGTAAATCCAATATTAGCGTTTTCATATCAAAACAAGCTTACCCTAAAACGAAATAGATGATATTATGAATTGTGACATCAGTTCAAACAAACTTGGTATTTAGATTTCTCTCCTTGAAACTAAGTAACGAAATACAAATATCTCAGAAAGATAAGATTGACGCTCACAAGCATTCATAAGATAACAACTACAGTATAACTACTCGAATGATTGACGAGATTATTATTCAACTTTTTTAAACAACTTTTCTTCATTTTGGAAAAATGACGGTCGATCATACGCCGGTCTTCACTTTGGTGGTTATCTTTAATTTTATTGGTGAATATAATAATATATCTATTATTTTAAGTACATTTTACAGCTTTTTGCCCAACTATATCCGGGTTTGTCCAAAATAAGTACGAATTTTATCGGAATTTCATTCGGTAGAAACCGCCATATGTGTGTTATAAAAAATGGAATTTGAATGCTTATTGTGACGGAATTGTTACGAATTTCAGAATCAAAAAATTCTTAAAGTGAGGTCGATGCGAAAAGTTATCCGTCTCAGTCGAAATCATGATGAAAAGTAGTATCGGTAGAAGATGCGTTTTTCTAAAACTCTAATCGAGTTTACCCGCATTGAGTAGGAATTTAATTTTAATTTGTTCGATTGGATTCTGGAAGGATGTGGAATGGTAATTGATACCGATTTTTCTACGAATTTCTACGTGCCAACTATACAAAAAGCTTTCTGACATATGGGAACAAGATTGTTATTATTAGTCATCCACGTTGCCACGGAACAAACTATTTTTCACATCGGAGGTTCTTCTGGAAAAAAGATACTTTCTTTAATAACCATTTAACTCTGTACATATAATTGACGCCATTATTATTAATAATTGTGGAGAAAACCGCAATAATGATTTGTCCACCAGTTCACATATGGCACAAAACGAAATTGACTATAAGCTTCATTTACTCTCCCATAGATGTCAATAGCAGTCACAGAACACGAATTTAAGGTCATAACTCGAAAATTCAAAAAGTTGAATTAAAATTTGGAAGTTTTATCGAATTGTTTAGTTTCAATGGATGGCATAACATGGGGAGTTTTCGATTCTTAGAATACAAAATTTGGGGTAGCAATTCACAAATTCCACAATTCGACTTATAATTCACATAAATCATTTGTTCACATCTAGAATAATAATAGAATCCGTGATCATGGGACATTCTCACACCATTTCGGTAAAGGTATATCTAGCGCTCGTTTTCAGGGGGCTCTACAGTGTCATAACATGGTTGTTTCGAATAAAAGAATTTTCAAAAGTAAGAAATCCGTCATTCGATTCATAGGTTCCAGAATCGATTCACAAAAAATCGAATAGTAAAGAATCGATTCAAAATCGATTTTTTGGCCCTTGTTAAATTATTAACATTGAAAGTTCACAAACCTTTCTTGCTTTTTCACAGACATATCAGCCCAATCATCGCCCAAAACAAGGGACTTTCTATCAACTTTTGGGCAGAGTCGCGGATATGAGGATCATCAAGGTAAGGCTAGTGCAAATAAAAATATAGAACAAAATTGTCAATTCACAAAAATGTTGATACTCACAACTCAAAATTTTCGTTCAAGTCCAGTTTCGTTCAAATGCCCCGAAAAAATTCCTTTAAGTTTGAACGAAATCGGTTAATATTTGTTCAAATAACTTTCAAATTATATTTGTATCATATTGAAACATAAAAAAATTTTTAAAAATAATTCAAATTTGTTTCAACATTCACGAGTATTCTTAATGAATGAATTAAGCCTTAAAAATATTGAAATCTGTTGAAAATTTGCTGAGATAAAAGGTTTCTCTTGTTTTTTTTAGGTAAACTATATACTTGTACAAACAAATTATTTTGAAAATTAATTATACTCGAAGAAATTATTCAAGTAATTGTAATAGTTATTTGTGATGCAAGGACCCTAAGTGGTACTTTTTCGGCCGAGTGTGCTCTTTTAGGTATCGTTCGCAGTACGTAAGATCGCACTCATGGTGGTAGTGTGATAAAAAATTATTCAAACAAATTATTTTAATGCTATCATTACTTGAAATAATCATAAATTCGAGAAAATACGTTCAATTCGCCACTTACATAAAAAAATAAATGTTTAAATAAATTATTATTGTTTGAACAATTTAAAATTAGTCACAAAGTGACTCTGACTCTGATGACTCTGATGCTGTCCTCTGATTCATTGTGAAAAATATTCTGAAATGCCGAATTATTTGTAACATATTATCGCATTTAAATATTAGATTTACAAAAGCTGACTTTTTCCCATGTTAAATCAATGAGAAACTTCATGGTTATTGCGCGACCCCTACATATTAACCGATCTCTTTTGAATATAGAGGTTTTTTTGGCATTAGAACAAAATTTGGGAGTGAGAACAGAGAAATTCTAAACAAAATTCTATCAAGTATAAATGAGAATCGCCCTAGTATACACAAATAACCCCCTTGAAACAAAAAATATTCTACATGCATGGAACCTTGTTCTCAACGTTTTAATGAAAAATTATTCAAAAAGCATACACAACCGGGGTTTATTTATTTTTACCGAGCACATTTTTTACGTTCTTCCCCTTTTGAAGCATATCGTTCTACAAGTTAGTTCTGTAGAATGAAAGAATAATCATAACTATTTTAGCAAGCGCCTACTAATAATTACTCTCTTGCAGATTGGACCCTTACGAAAAATATTATAGGAAAATCAGTATAGGCCTATAATGCGTTTCTTATAATGAATCTCATATAATTTTTATCGCGATTATATGAAATTTGTTATAGAAAATGATTAGATAGAAAACGATTATAGGATAATATATAATCAGCTTCGAAATAAATTATACAAAAATATTAAGGTTTATTTCAGACCACTCATAATTCTGCAAAAATAAACTTTACGCAACAAACGTCTGCGAATTTCCTTGATACCTTTAAAATTGCTTGAAATTCCATAGAAATCTTGAAAATCCTTCAAATCATCTTAAAATCCCTTGATACCTTCGAAAGAATTTTTAAATCCAATAAAGTCCTTGAATTCTGTTTAAATTTTTAGAAATCCCGGAAAATGGTTCAAATCTCCTAAAAACATTAAAAATCTTGGAGATCCTATAAAATGTCTTACATTTTCTGAAATTCTTTGAAATTTCTTGAAATCATTGAAAAACCTAAATAATTCTCTGATATCCTTCGGATGTCTCCAGAATCGTTTAAAACAGCATTAAATCTTTAAAATTCCTTGAATAAGATTCCATCCCTTGGAATAAGATTTAATTTATTCCCAAGAGTTCTCTAGAAATTCGCCAGAATTCCATAAAATATTTTGAAATCTTTGGAAATCCTATAAAGATTTTTGAAATCCCCTGCAATTTTTTGAATCTGTTGAAACTCTTTAGCATCTGCTACAATACCTCAAAACCCTGCAAAACTTTTGAAGTCCGGTAAAATAATTTAAATGCCTTAAGGGTCGTACTTAAATTACGTAACGGATTATAGACCCTTACCAACATCTCCCTCACCCCCTGTAATGAACCATAAAACAATATTTCTACCCTTCCCACCTCCTCTTATTGTACGTAATGCATGGCTTTCAGAAATGATAAGATATGTGACTTGAAACTAATGGAAATTCGTTGTACATATTTAAAATAATACATACTTTGCAGGGAAAAACTTATACATAAAAATATGTCATACCCTAGGTAACTTTCAACGAGGAATCCAACAGTGACCTTGGATTTGAGCTTGACCTTCATTTTCAAGGTCATTTTGAGGTCCGCTTTGTTTTTTAAAATGGGAACCCCTATTTTTGGTGCAAGAATCGAAAAGAGCGAGTAATTTTACACACGGGTATGTAGTTAGGTCAACGGTTAATGTAACCTCTACAGGTAAAATAAAAGTCAAAGTGCGCTGTCATAGGACCTCGTAGGGATCTCGCAGAATTAGTGAAAAAAATTAACCAAGGTTGGATATCTTTCAACGAGGAATCCAACGGTGACCTTGTATTTGACCTTTAGCCTAATTTTCAAGGTCATTTTGAGGTGAGCCGTCTCACAGTGATTTGTGACCCTTAGTTAATAATAAACAACCTATAGAGAAACAGACTTTTTATAACTCTGGAATGCATACAGACCCGACGTCATTTAAAACTTTGACGATTTCAGCGTCTATTGACTAGTAAATTAAACGGATTACATGTATCACAGGCCATTAAAAATAAATTTTAGGCTATCAAGGGTCAGAATATTAAAACTCCGAAATACTGATCCATACAAATGTGATGCGGATTTTCTAAAACTCTAGAATACTGATACATACTGATTCAACATCATCTAAAACTTCGACGATTTCCGCATCTATTTTTTCTTGTACCTCGTCCTTAGAGGGATACATAATCCTATAATTAAATTTCTCAAACATCTCTTGAGTTGGCTTAGAACTTGTGCAACAAGAATTAGTCACACGAAATCTGCACCGAATTCGTCGTAAAGCATCTAACATTGGTATTCCCATTTTGTTACACAGCCTGGTTTTTAAAATCTTCATAACAGAAAACACCCTTTCCATAACAGCATTACCAGATGGCAGCGAAAGTAATCTCAAGCCATACAAGCAAGGTCTCGAAATACGAAATTTTTCATAAGAATCTCCGAATAAATACACGTTTGACCAAAATGTATTTGATCTCTTCAAAATTGATTTATCGAAGTGTCTTTCCCAGTTAATACATAGTAAGTAGTTTATTTCACTGGCATTCGACGATGCCGAGCTTATTCTCGTCAATAAACTGACTAAGAAAAGGTAAGATTATGAAAGGCGATTGAATTTGGCTCAAAAATACACTCGGTGATAAGACTTTCAGTCTTTCAAACATCTTCAAATTTTCTGGTATTCGCTCAGATAGTTCACAAAAAAGATGTTTGAAGAACGCGAACGTTCGAGTTTCTAATTTCACCCTCTGCACTGTTGCAACTTTAGACTTAGGTACAGCTTGATAATATTCAATACCAAAATCTACTTTTTCAAGCATTACGTGAGCTAACTCATTATCATGTGCTTTGATTACGGCATGTACTCCTTTTTCCACGAAGCACGGTTTCATAATCTTTTTTGCAATAAGTAATACAAGCGCGATAAGATCGCCAACTACATAGCCCAAGTCAACATTTTCAACCTGAACAATCGTATTGATTGGATTTACATCGTACAAAATGGTTTCAGAAACTTCAAATACAAATGGTTTAGATCATCATGGAACATCTGATCTAGCAAACGGGTAGTGAAACATTTCTCTTTTTCTACCACGTTGTGAAAGTGTGTTTGAAGTTCCAATCAGTGTTCCAATAAGCACAGAAAAAACGGAAGATAAACTTTACATCGATTTCCGACGAAAGATTCTCTGCAACAAAAATTAACTTCACAGGATAAACTTTACACAAATAGCGGTTAAACTTTCTTTGTTTTTCCATGACAAACACATGTATTTTGAAAGACGCGAAGTTGGCTGGACAAAACTTTATCGCTCTAAAAAATTACCTGCAACAAATTTTATTCATAGTTTTTTCTGTAAGATGTTCACAACGAAAAATCGCACTAACCATCGAGTGTCGAATAATTGGACGAACTCATGGAACTTTCTCGGCTTACCGTCTTTATCAACAAACCCCGTATTTAAAGTTTCCCAGGTTCTTCGGTATATCGCTTTACGTAGAAGGGAGTGGCTGAACCAATTGTAAATTTCTCTACAGAGAAATTCAACATTTGCGGGAAACTCAACAACTGCTTTGGAGGTTGATTTATCAATAGCATGGTTTATGCATTTAAACCCAGATAGCACAATGCCCGCCGACTGCAAGCGATCTGCCGGCTCGCGGCCCGATCGATCGGACCGACGCGACGTGCCGGTAGATATGCACCTTAATGTGCACACCATTGATGTCTATATCCGGCCCGACAGGCGGGAGCGACGCGGTTTGGCGAACTGCATGACCGACGGTCCGGTAAAATGCAGGCTGAGTGTGCGAGTAGATTAAAATTAAAAAAATCTTTTGTTATGTAAGTGAAATAAAAATGTCTTCCTCCAAATAGCACGAAAGGTAATGACGAAATTCTGCGTATAATAAGTCCGAGTTGAAAGAAAAATTAAAAATGTTATTCTTATAAAAAGATATATTTTTTTATAATATTGACATTTTTCTTTCAACTTGGACTTTATTATACGCAGAATTTCGTTACCTTTCGTGCTATTTGGAGGAAGAAATTTTATTTTATTAACATAGCAAAATATTTTTTGAATTTCAATGTTTAATTATTGATGAGTCTCCAGAAAGTTTTGCACGGCGAAGGAATTATTATTGAAGGCGTTTGAAATACATTAATTGAATAAAAAGAGAGTCTATGTCGGCCTCGGTACTTTATTTTATTCCCGAACTATAATTTTTCAAGGTTGCATATATTTACCCACTGTTTATTCCACGCACAGCAAGCAAAGCAAACCAAAAACAGCAATCTGCCTTTTTGCACAAAATGGAAAAGTCGATCTTTTTATTTATCCGGAAGGACTCACGTCTCGCTAAATCCGAGGGAAAATTCACGGGTGAACGCCACACGAGATGATAAACACGGCGAAAACAGCTGATCCAAAACGCGCATGCGCGTTTTTGATCTCAATCTACTCGCACTATAAGCCTGCAGCGGTCATGCAAGTCGCAAGCCTGTCGTTCCTCGCCGTTTTCACGACCGGCGGGCGTCTAATGTGCCGGACCGTTGTCCGCCCTTCGGTCGCATTCCGACTCTGCCGGCCTGACGCGTGCATTTAACAGGCACGTCGATCTCCAGCCCGCCCGGCCGATCACGTGCCGGCACGTATTGTTATCTGGGAATAACTGTAAATTCGGATATCGCTGTTTTAATAACGCATATAATGAACGATTTACCTCACATAAATTCGAACCACCATCTGTGCCAATACCTATTATGTTTTCTACACTGTTAAAAATAATATTAAATTCAATATACCCATGTGTATTCAAATTAATATATCAATCATATGAAATCGCTATTAAGAGCGTGTATATTAAATTTCATACACATTCATGCTAATCACTTGCAAGAAAAATCAGATAATTTCATTTTACACAAATTCAAAATAAGTTCAACATGAATTTTCGACTCTAAATAATAAAACATGATACCTTCTTCCAGTTGATCAAAAATATGACTGGATTTCAAGTCGAAACATTCAATTAAGCAAACAAATAACAGACCTACCCTAAAATCAACTGTACTAGCATTACATTTCTACTATTTAGACTGGATTTTGGAAAAAGTTCCACCCGTACGTCGCACTTTAATTATGAATAACAATTCAGTCGACGAATTCTAGATTATTAATTTAATTGCGAATATTTGACAAGATTTAAAGAAATGAAAGCACTTTGTGTTTTCATGCACACTGCTATACCGACCTGTATATTAAATTTAATACACATGTATATTAAATTCACTACACCCATGTATGTTACATTTCAGTAGCAGTAGTGCATATTTGCTTCACACACATGTATATTAAATCTCATACAGATTTTTCTAACAGTGTAACTTCAGTTTGTTTTCAGTAAAAAACTCTATCACGGCTTCGTACAGTGCATCACCAGTGGCATTTTCTAATGCAATTATGCCTAAATAGTCAGTAATCAGACGACCGAATTTTTCACTAAAATACTTTATGCACAAACATATGTATTTAGAAGCAGAGACGGCAGTTGACTCATCAAAAATTAAGGAAAACATATCCCCAACGTCAACAATTAAATCAGATAACATGAAAGGCGCAATAACATATTTCATCAAACTACTACATTTCGCTCGGTGCATCTTAAAATTATCGAAACTTGTTCCTCTGCCCAAGTCTTTTAAAAGATCGCACAGGTGGTCAATGCTTCTTACTGAACTATGATGTGCAATGTATGCAGCAAGCTTCAAATCTTTATCCTTTTCTACGCTTCCAACATCTGTGGAAAAATGCGAAGTTAATTCTGTCTGTTTTCCTGAGCATATGCTATCCAATTTCCGTCGGTGATAAGTGATGTCGAAGCATGGTTTTTCAAGTCGGCTCGATGTGCTCGCAAATATTTATCACATATTTTACAATAGGCTTCGTTGGAGTATTTTTTACATCAGTCTTAGTCAGCTATCCTGGGATATTGTTCGAAATTCATTTATTTTGATTTATAAACAGCATATAATAAGCAGAACATTATTTTATAAATATTTGAAAAAGTTCAATTACCTTTAGCCCAATGTTGCATACTGTTTTCTCATCCTTTCCTTTGAACACCATACTTTTTGTTTTATTCACGTTAATTTTAAGGCCCATGTTCTTCATTCTAGTATTCATTCTGCTCAATATTCTTTACGAGCATTCAATTGGCTCTGCCATAAGAACCTTATTATCTGCGAACGCTAACCCATGCCCATGATTATTAGACACTTTTCCATGAATATAATAAACATCCAAGAGGACTAAACGTATCCTTGTCACTGGAATGAGCTTGGTACCTTAACTGAACTTACAGATACACTCACTGCACGAAGCATAGGGTCGATTCCATATGTCGATTTAGTGTAGACAAAACCTATAGTACGATAGCCTGTTAGGCTGCTGTGCCAAGCTTCTTTCAGTGCCGGCTCACCACAGAATTGTGCTCCGTCCACTATTTGGGCTTCAGACTTGCAATGCTAACATTGCACTCAAAGCCGGAAAATTTATTTCTGCTTATTATTCATTCGTGGTAGAAGCGTAGGTCCTGGAATTATACGGCGACCATACGCAACGGAGAGCTGTACACTGCCCAAATGCGACCTGAAGCAGTATAGAATGGGGGTATTGAATATAATATTTAAATATTTAAGTTATGGTTAACCATTTTATATCATCCTGATGAAAACAGATTTGAAGCGATAAACTACATCCATTTCTACTTCCTCTTCCAGAATTAAGTTTGCAGTCCAGTCCAAAAAGATATCGAACTCCTTCTCCTGAATTACGTGCTCCTAAATTACGTGTTCCTGATAGTCTGCGGGAGAAATTAACATGGGGGTCTTTCCAATTTCCTATGAAGCATTATCTTCAGTTTCATGGAAAAATTTGGACAGGCAGAGGGGTTAACAGAAGTTTAGAGACAAGTTATTGGACCATACCGCATCACAGAAGACTTCCAGTACAAGTAAATGCTCGTGGCGACATCTTTGGATTCAGATATCACGGTAATGTTATTCGTAGAATTTATTCTTATCCTGGTTATGATATGTTAGCAATAAACATCCACGATAGTGATCAGCTTAGAAAACTCACGGATGATGAAAAAGCTTACTTGGAAAAATTTCCACGTGGAAATCCACCATTGTTGTAATCTTGCTTACACTCTTTTATATAGTCCCAAGTAATTTCGTGTAATCGCTGAAACTTTTCGTATAATCCCGTTTATTTTCTTGTATAATCCCTATAATGTTTTCGAATATTAATATAAAGATAGAACCGATTGTGAAACGCCGATCCTCAAAAGCTGTGCCGAATTCAGTATAGTGACATGTAGTAGAAACTTTTTTCCAGAATTTTGTATTTATACATATACATCATTTTACACGTTATGCACAATATTATATGACGAATATAATATAATACTGAATAATCCAAAACTACGCGAAGGATCAAACCTGAGTTCACATGCACGCATTTTTAAAGAATTGAAAAATAATTACGATAATATGTAAATAACAAATTATTCACTTTTTGAGTTATCAGGTTGCCTGTGTACTTAAAATCTCGAATAATTTAAAAGTTACATCTTTGAGCAAAAATTGAGCGTTTATAAAAAACTAAAGAAAACAGTTTCTTAAAATGTTGGATTTGTGATTGAACGAAAAAAGACATGTCTACTTGTGTTTAATAAATATGATTAATAATGGTATTTTGAGTTGTTAGTTATTGAACTCCTACGAAATCTATTGAAATTCCTTAAAATCCTGTGAAGTCTGTTAACATTCTATTAAAATATGATAAGATACTTTGAAATTCCTTGTAATTCATTGAAAACCCTCGACTACATATTAGCTGAAGTTGTTGGAGTATTTGAATTTTCGACTATTCATGATGGCGGCTCTTCTTTTATGTTTGCTGAAATGCTCATAATTTCTATAAAATAAGTCAGGTTTTAGTTGGAAACGCTCTAAATGTGAATCAGTAAAATATAACCGATTTTCAGTTAAATTTATCATTGCTACAGTCAGAATTCAGTCAATGACAATTAGTAAAAATATACTGATTCAATTAGTAATTATTGCTACACACATGCACACTATCCCAACTCATAATTATAGATTTGTTGAACATTTCGAATGTAAATGATTCTGTAAATGAATTTAATGCAAGACATATTTTATTTATCCACTTATGTTTTTAACGACAAGTGTAACTTTATAATTATACGAATAGTGATAATACGAGAAAACAACAGACACTATGTGAATCTGCATGAATATAAATTTAATTAATTGAATCAGTACCCTTGAAATTGACTTTTCAAATGTAAGTATCTCGAAAGGAAAAACTTGTAGCCTATAGTCAATAAGAAAACGTTTGTTGTATGTAGGTATAGTCTAATAAAGCACCAGAATATTCATTAGTTCACTGTTAATCAAATAAATTTTTCCTGTACTTTGAAAAATGAAGCTCGTTTATACTCTGGTCATCACCTTGGTGGTCATTAGTTTGCTGGATTTAATTAGCATCCTGATCCAAATGCGTTTTTTTAAGACCCTATCTGAGCTTGTCCGAAATCAGCAGGAATTTAATCTGAATTTATTCCGTTGTAATCTGGAGTCATTTAAAAAATATATATTCTTGAGAAATATAGTAAAATTATGCTATAACAACTCACGCTTCATATTACCTTTGTACCACAGAGAAAAATCTGCCATATTGTTTTATATTTCATCCTACTTCATGTACCATATTTTAAAATAAAATTATAATGTATTAGATTGATATACGTAAGACTCTGGAGAATTGTCTTCTTCACAAAATATTTTATGTAGAAGACAATTTCCTACTGTTTTAGCCCAGCGTTAGCCAAACCATGGCTAAGCTAAGACTCATCTTCTGTCATTTTGCCCCACATTAAACAACTTTGTCTCAAAAGTATGCCATTTTTCCGCACTTTATTGAAAAATGTATTGTTCTTTGATATTTTTAAAAGCATTATGGGGTAAAATACCCAATTGTTGACAGGTTAAGGCGTACTTCAGGCTTTCAGGAAGAAATTAATGTCAAATATGGTATGTGTGATAAATTCAATAATAATATATACAGTGAAAATTTAATAGGGAATCAAATGCTGCGCTTTATTAACCTCAATACTTATTTGAAAATAACATTTTGCATGGTGATGACCAACGAAATAAAGAGTTTTCCATCCGCATTGATGAAAGACGTGTCGCGTGGAGTTTCAAATGGGGTGCGTTCCGCTAGCACCTCCACAACGGAATTTGAATATTTTCCTAATACCATAATTTTGGGCTTTTTGGGCTCTTCAAAGAAGCAAAAATTAATTTTCAAAAAACAATCCCTATTTCCTGAAAATTACCCTTAAAATAACTTACCTAAATTTTGAAAATAACGATAATCAATTTCGATAATAATCAGCTGAATATTCAAGAAGGAAATCCCATTTGCAATTGTTTGAGCTTTACCTTGAAAAAAGAGTTTCATTCTAGGCTATTTAAATGTAGGCTGCGTCTATACCTCCCGAAAAATTCTGGGAGTTGGAAAAGGGGATGGACGAGTCGTCCCGAAATTTTGGGACGACTGGCCAAGTATATAAAAATATTCGATTAGTCATCCCGGATTTCATTAGACAGAAATGCCGTATTTAGCTGTGAAACTGAATTTTGTGTCCCGCAAAAATATCATGTTTGCTGCAAAAAGATACTTTTTGAGAAAAACGAAAATCCTCCTAATCTTAAATTTAAGAGAAAATTCCATTTGTGTCAAAAAGATACTTTTGACACAATAGGACATTTCAGAGAGTGAATAAATTGATTAAACAATTTCTCAATTATTTGATAAAAAATCCCTGCCGCATTTCCTGCACTCTGTCGTGGGGTTATACCCATTTTGTGCATATGATAGTTCAAGTGGTTGTGCTCAGTTAGGATCTGTACCACTGTCCTTCCATCTATTTTGGGTAAACCCAGGATTTCCCAGGCTCTGCCCATCCTATAGGTATAACCCAAGATGGATTTCGCCTGACGGCAACCCTGGATTTATTCGTAGTAATCCCGGTGTTTTGTTCGGATCCAGCTTTTAATCGCCATCCCGACACAGCAAGACGCTGTTCCCAGTACCGGTTCCGGTCCTATGTATTCATTCGCTGCGCCGCCTTTTTGCCAACTGGTCCGCCTTTTCGTTACCCTTGATCCCTGCGTGACCAGGGACTCATATGAGTTTCACATTGCTTCTTTCTGCAAGCTGGTTTAATGCCTTTTTGTATTCCCAAACCAGTTCTGATGTTATGTCTGGTTTCCCTATTGCAGATAGTGTAGCTTGGCTGTCCGAACAGATCGTAATCTGTCTGGCAGCAGCGTTTACTTCTATTAGTGTTTCAGCTATCTCCTGCAACTTCAGTTTACTATCGGACAAAATAATTTTCCGAATTTTTTGGATGTTTTCGGGCATTGCCACTTCAACTGGACGACCTGGGCGCTCTGCTTCTTCGGTGGTTGTTCGACCGCGTTTAAAATCTGCATACCATCGGCAAATGGTTGTTTTCGATGGGCACTTTTTCCGGTAACACTTTTCAAGCCCTTGCCGAGTTCGAACGGTATTTTTCCCCAATAAAAAACAGTGATTAACACACCAAACTCGTTTTTATTCATCGTTTAGACAAAAACAACGTGGCATGGCATTGGCGGCGCCATCTGTGTGTCAGTTCCGGGACTTAATGACCCATGTGTTAATATTATAAATTGGGACATCAGTTGTAACGAATTTGGTAACTAGACTTCTCTCCTTAAAACTAAGTAGAGCAATACAAATATCACAGAAAGGTAAGATTGACGCTTATTATGATTCGTGAGATAACGTCTATAGTATAAATACTTTTATGATCCAACAAATTTTTTGTTGAGTTACACACTGTTAATCACTTTTTCCTCACCTTGGAAAAAATTAGGGTTGTTCGCACTCCGGTCTTCACTTTGGCGGTCATTTTTAATTTTGTGGTTGTATATAATGATATAATACATATATCTATTAGTGATCCACGTGGCCAAGCAACAGAATTTTCTTCACTTCGAATGTTTTCCTGAAGAAAATGTACTTTCTTCAAGAACGATGCCACTATGTACAAACAATTGACGCCATTATTATCAAATAATCATGATTATCAATAATCATTTGTCAACCAATTCACATATGGCACAAAACGACATTGGCTATAAGCTTCATTTAATGACCGACAGATGTCAAAAGCATTTTTTTGCATATCACGAGCTGCGCATGCGCTCCAATAACGTTTTAAATATTTCCGGTTGAAATCGAAGACAGTAAAATCAAACATATATAATTTAACTCGTAAGTTGATTTGAGCCTAACATCTAAATAACACACGTTAATATATCAGTATGCTTGGCAGTAATGGTTTCATTATTATTTTTTTAGGGTTTCGTAACCATAGGAAGTACACGGGGAAATGTGTGGGATGAGGAAGTTTCGAAAGACTTGATTAACTTCTGTTTAAGGAAAATAATGTAAAAAAATTATAATTTTTTTAAACAAGATAACGATCCGAAATATACGATCAAGCGAGCGAAAATGTTTCTAGCTTCAAATAAAGTGTCGGTTATGGATACGCTATCACAATCTCCGGATTCAAATGTGATTTAAGCTCTTTGGACCGATATCGACAAAGCCATGAAAAAAGGCATGCCCAAAAAATTCAACTGAATTGTTCGAAACTATTCGATCGAGTTCGAATGATGTTTCTCCTCGCCGACGTGCAGATCTATTAAATATTAAAGGTTTAAGTTAACGTCAGTACACTTTTCTTTCATTTCGGTTTTAATAAAATCATATCCTCAAGTAGCTATTCACTTTATATCAAATTTTTCCTTCTGTTACGCATTATATCTATTGAGCAATCGGAATGAATCAAACGTGCTTCTACAGTTTCGGAGTTTGCTGAATAAAGCTATCTCTTTTTACCATTATGGATATGATTGTTACTAAAACATATTCACGGTAAATTATTTCAAAGATTTATAGAAGATTTGTCTTCAAGTACCTGACCGCCACTGTGAGTTATACACATATAGCATTCTCGCCTGAGATTCAATAACCCGAATCATGAGCTGGTTATCAAGCTCTATGAGTGTCTGGAGGTGCATGCAAGGCTAGTGAGAAGCATGAAAGAACTTATGCTCTTGTGGTCGTCAAGATTTATCGTAACATCTGACAAAAGACAGGTTAGTACCAGCTCTGTTGCCTATAAGGAAGGGCGTTCCAAGAAGACATTCACAGTCCGATACTTTTCTGCATTTTCACCTTGCTTTTATCTGTTGTGCTCCGAGATAATATCTCTGAATACTTATGTGGCCCGCCGAACAGAAGAGAAAATAAGGTCAACCACCTTTTATATATTGATGACCTTAAATTCTTTGCCTCTTTAGAAAAGGAACATTATATACCTACTGCATCATCGTATGACGATCAGGATGTTGATCTTATAGGTGGACATACTTGGAATACCATTAAACATCTTGTTAATAGAGAGACATGCATATCTTGGAATACCGTAAGCGACCCTTCCAAAAAGGTATCGCCAAACTCTCAGAGAAAATTGGGCATCCGAATTATCTGGAAAGAATAATATAAAACAATTTCGATCTGGAATGAATGTTTGAAATTTACCTTTTTCTGTAATGAATGCAGTAAGTTGTCCTTGATATGAACACAATTTTTTGTTAATACCATTATCAAATTGTGCAAACAATTTATTCAGGAGTAATTATACATTTTTAAGGAAATGAGTTTAAAAAATCGAATTTTTCCAAAATTTGGTTAAGTGTATCGCTTATCATTAAATAACTAAATGTTATATAAATTTTGGAAACAGCAATTATTTTTTCAAACAATTTATTTTAAATTGGCCACGAATAAAAGAACTTCATGATATAAAAACTTCCTGTTAGGTTCCAGAAAACCAACACCCATCAGTCTGCACTCTGCGTGGTAATTTGAAGAAAAAAATTAAAGACATAATTTCAGAACGACAAAATTAAATGCAATTAAATATAACATTTAAACATTTAACAATAACCGACAAGCTTACCCAAATTTAGAAAAAAAATCAAATTTTTTTAATCGCATTTTCATCAAAATGTAGAACTTATCTTAAATCAACTGTTCAGGCATTTGGATAATTGCTTTTAACATACAAAATTTTATATAAACAATGAAGAGTTAAATTTTCAATTGGAAAGAAGACGAATTTCAAACATTTATTTTAGAACAAATTGATTTGATCAAAAAACGTTTTTAAACAAATGATGTAGATATTTAATAATAAGTGAAAAATTTAACCAAATAAAAAAATAAAAATAAATCGTTTAAAAGGAGGCGTCAAGATTTAAAGTAATTCAGCGGAAATTACGCTTATAGTCCAAGAGCTGGTGAAATTTTTTCCGGCTGATTTCAAATGGCTGAAAAAATTATATCATATAGCCTCGGATGGGTACAATATGAAATCGAGTGACTGCCAGCTGGAATCCGTCGCGTTTGTTAATAAAAAAATTGCTTATAGCGTTTTTTGAAATAAAGAACCGACCAATCTCGTTATGCATGAAAACTTGTTAACATATAGTAAAAACATTGCTAAAAACGATTTCGAGTGACTGCCACTCGAAATCCGTTGTTAAGTCGTGACTGCCAATCAAAAATCTCGAAAAATCTTGTTAAAAATTCAGCTGATTTTAAAATGCACGAAAAAAAAAAATTTAATTAAAGGCATAAGAAAAATATTCCCGAGTGACTGCCATGTCAAAGCCGTTGTTTTCTACTGACTGCCAGCCCCCAAAGTCCACGCCGCATCATCCGGACCGTGCTGCATCCCACTGTTCGCGCTGTATTTTTCAAAAAGGTCCAGGTCATTCTTGAAGTAACTTTCAACGAGGAATCCTGTGGTGACCTTTAATTTGACCTTTAGCTTAACCTCCAAGGTTATTTCAAGGCCAACTTTTTTTTAATTGGGAACCCCTACTCTTGACAACGGCAATCGAAAGAGCGGGAAATTTTGCGTCCAAACATGTACTCAGGTTATAGGTCAAGGACGACCTTGAACATCACCTCCAGCTCAAGGTCAAATTTAAGGTCACTACTGGATTCCTCGTTAAATGCTGCTCCAATATTGACCTCGACGGTTTTCGTAAACACCTGAGTTTGCCACCTGAGTTGCAACAGCATTAAAGGTCTTTTTTTTCCTTTTCAAAAGAAAGATGGATTGAAGTCACATCCTGTGAACGCGTGGTATCCGGGCAGAGATTTGCAAAGATTGGGGCCGAGATGAGCATACAACTTGGTGACATCAATGTATCGTTGCGCATTCGAGACACCAACATTCATCCAGATTTTCGAACCTTTTTTCACGTGCTCCATGTTTGCAAGTATTATAATTAAAATGTCGGTATCCGAACATCTTGTCACAATGTTTGAATCTTCGTTTGAATTGCAGACATGATACAAGATTTTTGTGTCAGCTTCTTCGTGATTTTCGCAAGATAATTCGTCAATAATACTCGAAATAACCTTCCCCCAAACGGCTTTAAATTTGTAGCACTGCTCTGCGTTAATGTAGAGGGTTTTTGATTTGAAAATACTTGCATAATCGTCTTTGGACCACTCTTTGATGAAAAATTGGACTACAGCTTTTTTTAAATAAAAATTTTTCAAGTCTTTTGCGAAATCAGAGCAGCACCTCTGGTCTGGACCAGATATTCGGAATATCCGGTTTTCGGTATTATCTCGCAGCAAGTGCTCGTTGTCTTTGATGGAAGGAGAAAAGTAAGAGTCAAACATTACTGCGATTTCTTTTGAATTGTGATTCAAAAAAACATTGAGGCATTTAGTTGCGATTTTTCCATATTGAACAGGAACTTCTTTTATCGTGTGCAAAACAAAAAATCCATCAATTACAACGAGATCGACATTGCTCGGATGACTACTTTTAACTTGAGATTCCAACGACTTCAAAAGCACTGACCTATCGGTTTTGTGTATGGAAACATCTACGTGACACATTGATAATGGTACCGGGGTCAAGGGGAACTCGAAAACCTCGCTCATGTCCAATTTTTGGTCGATTGCCACCCCCAAAAGTCTACCGAATAAGTCTCGCTGCATCTTTACCTCCTGAACTTTCCCGGCAATATTATTCTTTCTTTTTGGCTGAGCTTCAACGCATGTTAATATCTTCGATTTTTTAATCGGTTTTTCGAATCGGTCTTTGTCTAAGCTACATTCTTTTGTGAATGTTTGCCGCAACTTATTCCCCGTGGATTCCACATTCAAAAGGCTACCGCAAATCTCTTCAGAAACAGATTCTTAAATTAAAGGTCAACACTGGATTCCTCTTGAGTAGTTACTCCAAGAATGATCTCGACATTTTTCGTAAAAACCTGAGCCGCTGCAGTACAGATTGGACCCGCCCTATACCTGGTTCAAGCCTAATAACCTTCAGCTGGAGTTCAAGGTCACCCTTGACCCATGACCCAAGTACATTTTTCAACGTAAAATTTCCCGGTCTTTGGATTGCCGTTGTCAAAAGTAGGGGTTCCCACTTTAAAAAAACGAAGTTGAACTTGAAATGACCTTGAAGATCAAACTCAAGGTCAAATTCAAGGTCACCATTGGATTCCTCGTTGAAAGTTACTTCAAGAATGACCTTGACCTTTTTGAAAAATACAGCGCGAACAGAGTGATGCAGCACGGTCCGGACGATGCGGCGCGGACTTTGGGGGCTGGCAGTCAGTAGAAAACAACGGCTTTGACATGGCAGTCACTCGGGAATATTTTTCTTATGCCTTTAATTAAATTTTTTTTTTTCGTGCATTTTAAAATCAGCTGAATTTTTAACAAGATTTTTCGAGATTTTTGATTGGCAGTCACGACTTAACAACGGATTTCGAGTGGCAGTCACTCGAAATCGTTTTTAGCAATGTTTTTACTATATGTTAACAAGTTTTCATGCATAACGAGATTGGTCGGTTCTTTATTTCAAAAAACGCTATAAACAATTTTTTTATTAACAAACGCGACGGATTCGAGCTGGCAGTCACTCGATTCCGTATTGTACCCATCCGAGGCTATATTATATAATTTTTTCAGCCATTTCAAAATCAGCCGGTAAAAATTTCACCAGCTCTTGGACTATTAGAACTTTCCAAACCGTAACGAGAACATGAATCTTGTTTCGATGAAGTTTGTTTCCGATTTTAGAAACAAACAACAAACCCAAAATCACCTAGTGGGCACCGGCATATCCCAAAAACGTCCTTGGATTGAAACTCTATGTCATTTGATTTGCCGTTTTTGAACCATATTGACAACTTTAGGACTTGTGTGCCCACTGGAAAGACATTAGTTAGGAACCCTCAATTTGGCTAAAAAAACAACTAAAAGTGTCGCACAAAGATAATGTTTGCTGCGAAAAGATTCTTTCTGAGACAAATCAAAATCTTCTTGGCTTATAATTAAAGAAGAAATTTCATTTGTTACAAAAAACATCCTTTTGACACAATAGGACATTTCAGTGAATGTAAAAATTGATTTAACGATTTCTAAATCATTTGACCACAAATTTGAAACAATGATATCTGTCTTTCCAATTCTTTCAAGATTTTTCGTAAAACAAATACTAGCGTTTTTATGTCAAAACAAGGTTACCCTAAAACGTCATAGATAATATTATAAATTGCGATATCATTTCTAAAGTAGTTGGTAATAATATGTATCTCCTTCAAATTAAGTAATGATATACAAATATCTCAGAAAGATAAGATCGACACTTACTAGCATCAATGAGACACCGACTACAGTATAAGTACTCGAATGATCCACCAGGTTATTATTTAGTTTGTAAACAAGTTTTTTGTCAGCTTGGAAATATGAGGGTTCATACGCCAGTCTTCACCTTCGTGGTCATCTTCAATTTTATTGGTGAATATAATAATATAATATATCTATCATTTTAATCACATTTCACAGTTTTTCCCCCAAATATGACGTGTATGTGGAAAGCTATCCATCTTAGTCAAAATTATGATAAAAAGGAGTATCGGTAGGAAATGTAGCTTTCTGAAACTCGAATCGCGTTCACCCGCAATGAGTAGGAATTTAATTTAAATTTGTTCCGTTGGATTCTGGAATATGTTTTTTAACAAAAAATGAATTCGAAACCTAATTTATTGATACAGGTTTTTCAGGAATTTGTGCGTGCCACGTGTACGAGAAACTTTCTGACATATGGAAAAAATGCTATTACTGGTAATCCAATAACCATTTAACTCTGTACAAACAATTGACATCATTATTATTAATATTAATTGTAAAAAAACCTGAATAATCATTTGTCCACCAGTTCACATATGGCACATCACGAGCTGCGCATGCGCTCTAATATTGAGTTAGATATTTCCGCCTAAAGGTGTTCGTTAAATCCGACTTTGAATCCGTGGTTTCGTGAGATCCCTGAATCAATAAAATTTAGAAAAATGAAGCCTTTTGCTGAAGAAATCATTATTTTTGCGGAAAATAATAATTTTCGGAAAGGGAGAAATTTACGGAGAGCAGACGACAGCATTTAAATGGCGAGAAACGATCGAAAATTTATTTTTTTGTTCACAATTCTGACATCATAGAAGCATTCTCAGAAGTCATCACGTATTCGAAGGTTTTCTGTTTACTGTGAAATTTATTTTTTCCAGCGTCAGGTATTTGCGTTAGCACATAGAAGTGTCCGTTTCGAGAAGTCCGTTAAGCTGGCAGGACCACATTGCAAAAATGGACCGAAAACCTATAGAGAATTTAGTGCTCATTTGGGGCTAATTTAATGCCCTACTGCCAAATTTAATGCTCTGCATTTGAACAAAAAAAAACGGTGATCATGCTAGCTTAACGTTAAGCTGGCAGGACCACACATAGAAAAAAACTATTTAGAAAATATTTCTTTGCAGAATAACTTAGGGCTCATTTAGGGCTCTCTTAATGCCCTATTGCCAAATTTAATGCTCCGAAATTTTTAGAAAAAACATGTGGTCATGCTAGCTTAACGTTAAGCTAGTAGGACCACACGTAGAAAAAAATGACTTCGGCAATATTTCTTTGCACAATAATTTAAAGCTCATTTAGGGCTCATTTAATGCCCTATTGCCAAATGTGATGCTCCGCCTTTTTTTAAAAAAGCCTATGGTCCTGCTAACTCAACGTTAAGCCAGCAGGACCACACATAGAAAAAATCACATAGACAATATTTCTTTGCACAATGATTTAGGGCTCTGAAAATGAACATACAAATTTTTAACTCTTTGTTCAAACAATTTTATTCAAACAATTAGTAAAAACGGAAAAAAAACTTACGTTATCGAACATGATTTCGGGCTCATTTAAGACTCAAAATATGTAGTAGAAATGTGTGTAAACTTTTGTTGAACAAGCTTTCTTGGAACAATTGATGTTAAAGACAGTGGAAATCAAACCTGTAGCGCCATTCGCTTGCTACTATGAAGGAAAAGATATTTAAGGTTATAGTTAAGAATCCTTAACTTCTATCGTCAACCGATTATGAAATTAACAACAGTTTCAATGAAAAGAATAATTATTGGGGATCCATGCAGCAATATTGCAGAGCCCTTGTATTCGAATTTCTTTGCAGTTTAATGCTTGTAGGGTAATAATATTATAAAAACATTGAAATAATTTGTGCTTAGGACAACTGAAGTGTCCCAAAAAGTATCCACTATCCGCAATACTTTCTAAGTTTTTACGTGTTTAAAAATATGTAATTTTGTTTTAAAAAAACACAAATTTATCAGATTTTGTAAAAATCTGTCACTTAGAATTTCAATCTCTGTCTGAGAGAATATATAAAGCTTGCATTATAAATTTTAATTTACTTCAAAACAGATTTTTCATCATTTTTTTTGAAATTCTGTCTAACAGTTACATGCTTTTCAGAGGAGAATTCATCATTTTCTTAAATACGGAATTTTCTGAATTTTGGTTGACTCTCTTTTCGTATACAAGATTATAACAAAAAGTCACTGGATTTTTTATCAACAGCTTTTTTCCTGTGTAGTGAGTAATGTTCCTATACTTTGTCACCAATTCATTATGAAGTTAACAACGATTTCAACTACAAAGAATAGTTATCTAGGTCCTAGGATATCCACGTGCAATTTTTTATCCACTTCGAGAAAAATTCGCAGACAAAAAAAAATACTAAAATATTGTATAGTGTTGACCAACTTGTGTAAAAGAATTGCACAAATTCCTACGTTTATCCTACTCAGAAATCCTACTTTATTTGTACATGTCACTCGTAACTAGAGATCTCTACTCGTAACCGATGTTTTAGAGACTAGTATGTGCAACATCAGTGACCGGTAATTGTTTTTAATAATAGGAAAAACTATGCATAGTAGTTCGGACATTTATTTGGTCATATAAGTATACAATGTATAAGTTGCTTAAGAAATAGTTTCGTAGAACACACAAGGCTGAAAATGTTCTTCTGAATCTTGTAGCGACGCGGTGCCGACATTTACTCAATATTGTTACGTATCGGGTTGCTGATGATAACTAAAAATCGGGATTGAAAGTCATTCTTTAGAAACATATGAAAAAATGTGAATATTACTTCACATAGAATTGGTGTTTAGAGACGAGGATGAGCAATACCATCGACAGGTCATTTTCATTTGTCACGAATTAACTCTCCTACTACGAGGTAACCACTAAAATAACACATGGGTCATTAAGTCCGGAGACTAACACACAGGTGATGGCGCCAATGCCATGGCGATTTTTTTTCTCGGTAGTACCAACCTTCAAAAGATCCCTACAAAAATGTCATGACATTCGGTTCAATTGTTGTCGAGATATTGAATGTCAAGTGACGCAAAATTTGTTTTTCTTTGAACAATGGATAAAAAAGAGTTTCATGTATTGATCAAACACTGTTTTTTAAAGGGGAAAAATACCATTCAAACTCAGCAATGGCTTGAAAAATGTTACCGGAAATGTTGCGCGTCGAAAACAACGATTTGCCGATGGTATGCAGATTTTAAACGCGGTCGCCTGAAAACATCCGAAAAATTCGGAAAATTATTTTGTTCGATCGTAAAGTGAAGTTGCAAGAGATAGCTGACATCCTAGAGATATCAAAAGGCACTGTGTTCAAAACAGTGCATGAAAATTTCGTATGAAATTTTTTTTTTTCCAAGTGGGTACCGCGTTTGCGTTGCCACCTCAATTGGACGAACTGGGCGCTCCGCGTCTTCGGTAGTTGTTCGACCGCGTTAAAAATCTGCATATCATCGGCAAATGGTTGTTTTCGATGGGCACTTTTCACGGTAACACTTTTAAAGCCATTGCTGAGCTTCAACGGTATTTTTCTCTATTAAAAAACAGTGATTAACACACGAAACTCGTTTTCATCCATTGTTTAAACAAAAAAATGTAGCGTCAGTTAACCTTCAATATCTCGACAACGACTGAACTGAATGTCATGACATTTTTACAGGGATCTTTTGAAGGTTGGTACTACCAAAAAAAAATTGGCATGGCATTGGCGGCATCACCTGTGTGTTAGTCTCGGGACTTAATGAACCATATGTTACTAAAAAAAACTTAGCTGGATATCATTCCTTCTAACTGAAGGAAAAACGATGAATATTAATGTCCATATTCAATTGGTCATAGAAGTATCTAGTGTGGTGTTCTGTTCCGTGAAAAAATGATTTCGTATAAGACGTGTAAAAAAATGAGTTCGGAGCCTGGAAGAAAGCTGAATATATCATGCAATGAAGTGAAGGCAGCTCTTTCAAAAAGGAAGAATGAAGTTTTATATGAAAACGAGAAAGTGAAAAGTAAGATGGGCGAAGGTTGGAACCCTATTTCGTCTGATTCTCGCGAGTGTCAAAAATTGAAGCATATCTATGGGAATAATAAACAAGAATGATTTCCAAGAGATTATCAGTGTCTGTAATCTTCCAGAAATTGATCATATAAACAAATTATAGGAGTAGATTGTGGAAAGGAACTGTCACCAGTTTAAATTAGTCTTATGGGCTTTCTCTGAAAGAAAGGATATCTCCATAAAGAAAAATGTAATCTCATTGAAATATTATTTTATTTCATCGTAATTCCTAGACTGTTTTTATTTCATAATCCTTTTATATCAGAATAAAAAGATGAGTTCGGGGTTCGTAAGAAAACCGAGTATATCAAACGATCAACTGAAGGAAGCTATTTTAGAAAGAAAGAATTAAGTTTTATATGATAACGGGAAAGTTAAAAGTAAGACGGACCAAGTTTGGAAAATTATTTCAGCTGATTTGAAGGGAAAGCTAAGTGCGAGAACATTATATAGTAAAATGTGCAATTCAGTTTTTCGGAAATAATTTGATCTTTTTCAAAAACCGAACACTGACGTGGACACAAATGCACATGGTTCAATGGATGATACTCACACAACGATTCTAAGCGAAAACGATGATTTAATAGTCGATCATAAAAACTCTATCGAATTTGCAATCTTCAGTTCAGCAACCGAATATGAAAAGCTTTTAATTACAAAAGAATTTAATAGACGTGATGCCTCACGTAAGAAAGTTTATACCAGAACGTGCCTTCGTTTAGATCCCGGAAAATGGGAAGACTGGATTACAAAACAAATTTGGAAGCTAATGAAACTGCCCTGCGGTTTTAATTACCGTAACCAGCATATTACAGAGAATGCAGGAGCAGGTACAATATAAGGTAAGTGTAGAAAGCAAATTTACACACGAAAATTATCACAAAAACAATCAAATTTATACTTATGTTCAAAGTTCAGTTATGATTCATAACAGTTTTTATTACAACCGAAATTGTCGCAAATTTAAATATTTCAATCCAAAAATTTGAATTGGTTTCCGATGGATGCCCTTGAATTTCTGGTCATTTTCCGGTATTCTTATGGTGTGGAACACGATTTGTAGGGCATTAAAAATCCCTAAAAATAAATGCGTGTGAACTTAGCTCCCCACTTTCAAAATTTTTAATTTTCTTAGAGTTCTGACATCCTTTTGAATAGTTCTAGAGTTCCTGATAACATTTCTGTAGTTGCAAAAGAGTTCTAGAGCTTTACAACAAAATAATTTCAAAAGACTTGAAAAATCGAAAGTTACACAATTTTGAAAATCCCAAAATTTCAGATAAATTTTTCGAAACATTTGCAGGAGTTCTGGTAGCCCCTTGAATAATTTTAACGAAAAGTCTAATGAAGTTATTTGATAAACTTAAAATCCAAAAACCTACAGAACTATTCCGGGGCTACCAGAACTCTGATCAGAACACTCAAAATTTTCTGGTATGTGTAAAGTGTTTCAGGTTTTTGGATTTTTAGTTCATCAAAAATGTCATTGGACTTTTTTGCAGAACTATTCAGAGGGCTACCAGAACTCTTATCAGAACCCCTGTAACTCTTTCGAAAAATTTATCTGAAATTTTAGGATTTTCAAAATTGTGTAACTTTCGAGTTTTCAAGTTTTTCGAAATATTTTTTGTATAACTCCAGAACTCTTTTAAAACTACAGGAATATTAAAGTAAAAGTTGATTTTTTTCAAGTGCAAGGCTGGCTCTAATTTTTGAAATTTTTTTTTTGGGTCTGATTTTTGGGAACTATTTTCAATAAGTATCAGGAACTCTAGAAGTTTGCTAAATCTGCCCAAAGCTCTAAAAAAAGGTTCAGTTTTCGAAAAGTGCGGGGAAATGTAAACTCTGAAAAAAATTCGAAATTTTGAAAGTGGAGGGCCAAGTTCACACGCATTGAAAATAATACCTTCTGGAACTCATTGTGGCTAATAATTGAATCACCATAGACGTAATTGTTCTTCAACGAAATCAAGCTTTTAGTTAAAAAACTATAGATAAGAAATTATTATAAGCATTTTTTTCATACTTAATGTTTTCCGAAAAATCTGAAAAATGTGTTTGTAACCGTTAGAGAGGGAGATGATTAATTTTATGACAAATAATTTGATACCTTAATCAAATTATGTAGTAGTACAAATATATGCTTAATCTCGTGCCGCATTATGCAATTACTTATGTAAAGTATATACCAGATTGAGTTGAGAAAAAAATTATTCATACCACACTGGAGTTTTTATTTAAATAAATTGTTTATAAAGATTATATAAACTTTGGTCGCAATAAATCTGCTATTTAAAACTCTTATGCCCGACAAATTATTCTCAAATAAAAAAATTCTAATATAATTAGGTACAGTTCTGAAAAATCGTTAGTTAATATTTTTCAAACAAAATTTTCTTGCAACTAATCTTTCGAACCAGATGACTAAAAAAAAAAATAATGGTCATCTTCCCTCCCAACGGTTATACCCAAATAGAAAAAAATGGTGACTATTGTAAGTATGAAAAATAAAATATTGTTTTAAAATACTTGCTGTTCGAAATGTAAATGTTTTTGTGTTAATCTAAAAAGTTATTTTACCTTTAGAACATCTATTTACTAGATGATTCACAAAATGAATTTTTCTGATTTTTTTGCAAAAAATTACAATGTTCAACAAAAATTTGCCACATCCCCCTTCATTCAGTGATTTTTGTATTCGAATTTCGGAACAAATATTTTTTAATACTTTTAACCCACTAGTTTCCGGATCTGAAAGAGAAATCCAAGCGGTGAGTATTTTTTACAACCAAAGAAAATTCATTAAAACGCAGGCTTCATGTCCAGAAAGTTGGCAACGCACACTTCATATTTCGAAAAAATGAAATTTGTGCTGAATTGTCCTAGATTTTTTCTCTATTGTGCCATACAAGATTTGTTGAAAAAATGAAAATTTCAGGCCAAGAATAAAAAATAAAATCATGTCAGTCGCGTCATTTTTTTGACAAAACAAAACTTGTACTAGAAACCACCTGCTAAGCATACTTCTGTGCTGCAGATATGAAGTCCAAATCTTGAACAATTTTCGAAAAACTCCGAATAAAAAAAAATAAATGAATCCATTTCAGAATTTCGGGAAATGGAAACTTGTGCTGAGTTGTGCTAAGCTAGCAAAAATCATTATCTTCAATGACCGTTTTCACTGCAATTCATATTTTCTACAAAAATGCAATGTTTTTGAACTTGGAACGTCTTTTTGAACGAAAATTTTCAAGAATACGAATTTAGAAAATCCGAAACTTTTCTGAGCTGTGCTAAGCTAGCACCATAATTATCTCTGCTGACGAATTGCACTGAAATTAATATTTTCCAAAAAGCGCAACCTGTTACACAATAAAACCACCAATGTTTGAAACAATGGTGGTCTCGGTTTTCTGCCGTTCCTCTTAAAGAATGACGGCTCTCAGACCTTTTTCCTCCCGTAGTCTAGTTTAAATATTGGCGCTCTGCGCTCCCCTCCCTCTGTTAGTATTAAGTTACGCCATGCGCGGCGTGACGAGCGGACCCCGGGACGAGGTTCAGTTCCGCGGTCAGCTCGTCAGTTAATCACCGACTGATGCCTGGTAAGCATCTCGCCCCTCCTACGGTACCTGCCAACCGACTGGCCAGCCTTCGGTCCGCGGAGTACTTCATTGTTCAGTACGTTACCTGTCGGGAGTTATCGCGTGAGTTTGCTACAGTGCTTTTCCCTCTACTCGGAACTAACTTCAAAAAATTCGTGTATTCTTTTTCTTTTTATTCATCCTCGGTTCTGGAGAAAATAAAGCAAACTTTTAAAAGTGAAGTCAGTGGTTTCGATTATTGGAGGGGAACCTGACTCCCTAAGATGTCTTCGCTTTCTTCAGACGCGTTCCCTGGGGAATCCAGTAGGGTAAGTATTTTTTGTGACTCAGTGATCCCTCTCCCCACAGCTCACTCTTTTTGTTCTGCTCCTTCGTTCGGGTGTACGAAGTTTAATTAAATAAATCTCACCCTCACGATCCTTGATGTAGGGTCGCAGGATAAATTCGGCGTGGTTTAAAAATCTTCCCCCGTCCCACGATCCTCACCGTAGGATCGGAGACGATTCACTTAAAGAAAACTAATCTCTTTCTTACGATCCTCATCGTAGGATCGGCGATTAATTGAATTAACCGTGTAACCTCGTGATCCCTTCTAACGATCCTCTCCGTAGGATCGGAGAACGATTAAATTTGATTCAACTTCGTCCCTTCTCACGATCCTCACCGTAGGACCGGAGAACGATTAACTTGAAGACTCAACAAACCTCTTTCCCTCAAGATTCTCCCTGTAGGATCGGAGGGTTATTCGTCTTTTCGGCTCTCACTGCCAGATCTACTCTCAGGATCCTCTCCGTAGGATCGGAGCTAACTGGGGGTACAACCTAATCTGACCTCCTCCCTCGCGATCCTCCCTGTAGGATCGGAGGACCCAATTTTGGCGGCACTCGCTCTTCACCGGAGAAGGTCCCTTTCCCTTTTGCTGGGACCGACCTCGAACGCCCCTCTCGATCCTCTCCGTAGGATCGGAGGGCAAGGCGACTCCAGCAGTTTGAATGCTCCTCGCGATCCTCCCTGTAGGATCGGAGGCCGCTACCCCCCACGGTCCTGACACCATATCAGCGACGTCCCCCTTCTTTTCTTGGGTAAACTTGATGAGGTACCTTGTTATTATTTTTCACCTTATCAAACCTTCTTTGGCTTGGAATACATTTTTTTTTCAAATTTGTATTTTTGAAATTTTTGGGTCGAAATTTTGTTTTTTGAAATTCTGAAATCGATCTTTTTTTGGCAGGGCTGACAGAAATATGTTTTTTTTTTAAATATTTTTGAGCTGAATTTTCATTTTTTCAGAAAAGCTTTTACGTCACAATAGATCACAAATCCAGCACAAATCTAGCATAATTCAGCGAAATTCAGCACAATTTTAATTTTTTTAAATTTGAAGTTGGCGCTGCCAACTTCCTGAACACGTGGGCTTCTACAAAACACGATACCATTCACACAAAATTTAAAAGCTCGTAAACTATTAGCCGCAAAGGTTTTAAACAGGTATCATTATGAAGGATTTTTTTATGCTCCAAAAATCGCGTGCTATTCATTTTACCTATCTCTTAACTGAGAGAAATAATCTAAGCAAATGTGTTAAACAATTGCGGCAGTTTTCTCTTTATTGTTAATTAACAATATATCCAACGGTCATATAGAGCTCTACATTTCAGTATTTCATTAGGACGCTCATCCAAACATTTTGAGCGAAAAAATTTGTAGTTTACATTTTCATCGAGCAGAAATTGTAATCGAGGACAATCGAGAAAAAAATCCAGGTCACTAAAACAAATTCCGATCATTTATTTGCTATTTACATACTTAACGAATTTTTCTAATTATTTCTATACACTGGTTTGATACCAAATATCGTTTTTCAGGCATTGTAGCATTTATTTTTGTACAAATACATTTTTTTTCTTGAAAATATTTCAATTTATGGCAAGTTTTCTGATAATCAAAACCACTTTGATATATACCTAAACTTTGAATAATATCCGAAATGTTGGTTGTTGTTGCTCAAATCAAAATAATACTTGTCACCTTTTGTTATTTGAAAAACAACACATGTCATGGATTATTGATTCGAAGCCAAACTGTGCAGGGTGGACGATAGAAAGAAGGCTCGAACGAACGCAAGCTTAAAATAATCAAAATAGTATTATTTTATAAATATCTTCGTACGACCTCATATATTTATATGTACGGAAGGAGAAAATAACTATCTTCACAATTTCAGGTGCCTGTACTTGCGGGAGCATCTTAAAATGCACTGTCGATAATGTAACATATACGCAAGACTTTCGAATAAACTGTTACGTTGGAAAAGGAGGAAATATAAAAAAATGTAGGTAACGGCACCAATTCTACAAGAAATTGCAAACGAAATGGTTACTAATGGTTCCGAGCTTTACCGTACTGAGCAAGCGGCAAAGATAATGCTGACTGGAGATACTGAACCACCTTGTTTGCGTACTTGATCTATATTGCTAGTTGCCAAAGCGCCTTTGGATCCATCACGTACGTACAAGCACATCGAGTACCGCTATGGATGCAAGTGGTGAAATTATCTGATTATTTGAAACATGGAATGGAGAAAAGACGAAACCTATCTTTCTCTATTTAATAGTTGTGAATTACGAGAGCGGTCAGTGCATCATTGCAATGATGCTTAGTGAAGTTCACAACATGGTTGCAAATAGAAATTTTCTTCGCCAGTGGTACGTTTAGGTGCTCCTCATCTAAGAGAGTTTACAAGCGACGATGCAAAGGCTATTTTAACAGCTGCAATTAAAGTAATCAGAGGATACTTCACAATAGAAGATCATTGTATTGCCTGTGGAGAAGGTAATCTTCCACGATAAAATTATATGTTGATTTTTTGAGTAAACAAACGAATTCCAGAAAATTCCTCATTTTTTATAAAGCTTCCATGGGCAGTTGATCCTGTGTCGAAATATGGAAAATGCAAGAGAAGTTCTAAAAGCCATCTTAGTCGTGGCTCATTGCGAAACTGATGGTCACATTATTGGTACCAATGAAGATTGACAGTGCGAAAAGCAAAGGAAGATTTTAAAGAAATTGATTGATCCAAGAGAATTAGAAGAAATTCGACATTTGGTCACGCTTACATTATATTATTATTTAAAAATATTTTATTTATATTGATCAGGATACAAATTGATTATTTAATTTATTAATTGATAAACTGGTCAAGTTTTGCATTTAATTCCAAATTTCAGGAAAAAATAATTAACATAGCATTGACTAGCTTTTCCAGTAGCCGGACCACTTCAATAGAAGCTAAAGTTATGGAAATAGAAAAAAACGAAAATGAGGTTGATTCTGATAATTCAGCTTGTGATGTTGATATACGGACTAGTATGGTCAATGACAAGTCCACTGTTTTCAGTGAAGAGTTTCTCGATGAAGACTGCATGCAGGTTGACGAAGGTAGCAATAATGAAGCTAAAAGCATGTCACCATTTGAAAATTCATTCATGCATTTTTAAATATATATTTTTGTGAAGTTGTCAATGGTCTCTTTTGTGATTATGAAATAATGTAACATTATTTGCATGCAAGTTGATTCACGCAAACCTCATTTTGATTCGAACTATTTTGCATTTTAATTTTTTTACAGAGAGATATATATATCAGTATGTTAATGGCCAAAAGCCCTCTTCTTCCTCATAGCCGGGCCGCTTGCACTTCTCTAAACGTTACGGCGATATGGAATCGTTTACACCTCGAGGTACCATCCCATCGACTCCTCGAGAGGCTCCGGTAACGGAACTTTCGGAGCCCCGATGCCGGCCCTTGACAGCTACAACTAAACCTTTCGACTTCCTAGTCCCCATCACTCCCAAAGGACCCTTGCCACCCACACCCGGCAAGTGGTTCTATCATACCATTCCGGCTCCCGCTTCCAATCCAGCTCCTACTCCCTCACCTCCTTCTCCCTCGTCCAGTGACGACGTACTCCTTTTGTACACAGACGAATCCTCCCTCTCGCTCTCTCTCTCTCTTCACCTCCTGCAAAGCGTCCTAGATTAGACGAAACTTTTCCACGTCGCAATCTTGGCTTCAGACCTGCAAAGTTTGCAGAGAATCAGCCAGCAAAAGAAAGGATATTTTGTTGTCAGTTACGTCAGACAATCATGACGTGTAATTCAAACGCTATGGATGAAGAAAATGATTTGTGCGACCATGTTCGGGCTTAGAAAGTGCGCCGCATATTCTTGCATCAAGAATGGAAGAAGATTGGAAGGGTTTAATATCTAAACACCGTAAAACCAAACCTGCAGTCAAACGCCACGTTCAGAGTACTACGACAAAGTCCTGAAAAACCTCTTTATATTTAGATAAGAATATAAAAATTGTTGATGCACTTTCACACGAAAAGTTAAAAAAATCCCAATTTTGAAGAATGAAAACAACCTAGACCTTCAGGTAAATTTGCATATCAGTAAAGATACTAATTCAGGTGGGTAAACCTGGAAGTACGACCATGCCCAAACATTGTATGTCCTACGCCCTACTCCCTTCCATAGGATTGAAGGCTCATTTAAGGCATTTGCGTGGTTGATGTAACACATATTTATCCAATGGTAGTACCATGTAGTTCGAAAAAAAAATGCAGAGCCCAAAATTTCTCTTTTCAGTACTAAATGAGACCTAATGAGCCCTTGATTCTGGCGTGGGGCATACATTGTTTGGGAATGTTGTTACAATCCATCTCGAGGGTATTCTTTATTCATATCAGAATACTTGTCCGATCAGCACTGGTCGTTGGAGCCACTGACAATCCTGGTATTGCTAGCATGTTTAATGGACACCGGAAGACTAATCCCTCATTAGACTTGGTTATGTACATAATAAACAACGGTACCCAATATGCCTACAGAAAGAGAGGAGCGATACTAAATAATGTAATGGCTAAATTGGATAAGAAAAAATTTAATAAAATTGCCAACAATCAAATTTTAGTGAACCGCTGTATGAATGTTCACATGCTGGCTCAAACTTTGTTTGCTTCCGTACCTCAGTGTACTGTATCCTTAACATGCAGTGGATCTTGTGTCACTAAAGTACGTGAGAAAAGGCATTACATTTTGCCAAACGCATTGCTCCACGATTTAGTATCTGAAAATCTTATCCTCAATGTCTAGCAAGAGGAAACGGGATGCAACCTTTGTCCTGATCGTGTCGTGAAAATATCTCATACAGCAAGTGGTATGTTCTTATTTAATGTAGCGAATATGTATTTTTCCTAATTGCAATGCCTTATAATACGCTAATCCGTTTGAAATATGCAAAAGTGAGGAATTGTATAATTTTCTTTTTTTACAGGTTCATTCATTTTAATGGAAATAGCACTGTAGAGATAAGGTGTATATAGAAAACATTCCCATTAGCTTCCCTGATTCTACAGGAAATAAAGAAGATTAATTCTTGCTTCTGAGTATAGTAAGAAATATCGATTTAGACCTATAGAAGATACGGAAAGCAAAGAAGAAAAATATAAATTCAGATATTTATATGATCGAAAACAGAAATCTGGAAGCATGTATTGGAATGAGTCATTATGCAGCAATCTGCAAGCGACACGAAACATGGTTTGAATTTGATGGTATCAACGGTACGCAGAAAGTATTAAGAGGGCAAAAAGAACTGACAATATTCGTTGTTCTTATAATCTATGCCAAAGCAGCAAGATAAATTTATCAGTTATTGTATAATGTAAGTTATGTATGGTTAAATTAATTAAAACAAAGATGAAAATGTTTTTGCCATCACTCAAAAGACTTTGAATTTGATTTAGCTAATATTTTTACTAACTGAAACCAGTGACTGAATTGTGGTTTAGAATCAGTTCTTTTCAATGGTTCAGATCAGTTTTACTAATTTATCAGAAAAACTAACTAATTTATAACTAGAATGCTATCACTGATTGAAATTTTGAGGCTAAAAAAAATATATTGTTTGAGCACTGATTTTTTGACTGAAGAAATGTGACAATTTTTTAGAACTTGAAGTTATTCATAATAGAAACATTCTTAAACGTAATAACTACTTTTTCAATCCATGACAAGTATCCTGAAATGTCACACGATTTTATTCAGCGACGTACGTACATTTTAAACTGTATTTTGAAGACTCGCGTAGTTACAAAAAGTATTATTAACTTAGATTGGAATAATTATCAAGTACTTATATTCTTTATATAATATTTATTTTTTAATAAAAAATTTGAACACCCGAACACTACCCGTGCTCCGAAGATGATGAACTGGCGTTCTTAGGCTGCGACTGGGACCCCTTCGATTTTCGACCCAGTTCAGCATCCCACTACTCGAACTCCAAAGATACGAGAAGTTGTTATCCTGCAAAAATATCTAACGGAAAATGTATTGGACTCGAATTATTAGTCGAGACTTTTCTTGACGGAAGTCTGGCAGAGTAGACCTTAGGCAATTTTACTCGGATTCCAATTCACTGTTCTGCATGATCCTTGTTTCGCCCATCGCTTTCTAAAATCATAGGACCGGATGACGAATGTCATAAAGGCTAGCATCTGGCAGACAGACGTACTTAAGCTTGTCGCCTGGAAAAGGTTCAGGTACCTAATTTTTGCTTTTCTCGATGTCTGAGCATCGACATTCTGGCACTTTCATTGTCATTATCTCTTCTCTCGTTTTTCTCTTCGTTCTCGCTCTCATTCTAACTCATTGGCAAAGGTTTCTCTCTTCTCGCCTCTTCCTTTCTGCTTCTCTTCTCGCCTCTCCCTTCTGCCACGCTTCTGTCTATAACCGGTTTGTCGACCGGGCGATTGATTTTCCGCCTCTAAAATCTTTCAAATAAGAAGCGCAAATTATTTGAAGGAGTAAGAGTCGAAAATTCAATTAAATAAGAAAAGCTAAAAATTGGGAATGTACATCATATTCAACAGGGATTAAATTTTCTTAATTAAAAGAAAACGAGCTCGGTCGGAATTTCACTCAATTAAAGATTCAAAGGTTTTTTTTAATTAGTTTATTCACGTATAGTAGTTCCGTGCGAATATTAAGTTTTAGTTATTCTCCATTAACACTTAAATTGTTTCCAATTAGTTAGTTTATTTTAACATGTTAAGATTTGTAAAAAAAAAAAACGTCACACTGGAATTATTGATTATGCAGTTATTAATAATTATCAACTTATTTATAATTATGTCAAAATATATTTTTGATTAGTAAAATCAATGAGTTATTTTAATACATAATATTTTTTATGAGGTAACTGATTAAGCGAGTATTGATAATTAGTTAAATCGTGGACGGTTAATTATTTTATTTTCAGTATTTTAAAATGTTTACTTTTTACCTCATAGGAATTCCTATGATTAACTAATGTGGCCAAAGTTAAGTTACGAAATATTAATTACTCTAATATATGCGCCGGAGTTCTGGTAGAAATGATCGTGGACTCAGGCTGATCTTGCTATGCGTCTTATTTAACTAACAATTTTCATGCTTACAGTAAATAGATATAATTAAATCTGTATTCTTTGTTTTAGGGACTTTGTTAAATTTAATATTAAGTAAGTTTAGATTCGAGCGCCAGACGCATGGATAGACGGTGGGTGGCAGTGGGTGGTATTTCCCCACTACGTGACTCCTTCCTCTCTTCGCTTTTGAATCGGCCAATCAGCTAGCGGAACCTACCCTCTCTCCGTGCCAAAAGGCCCTCGAACGGGGAGCAGCCTACGTGCTGCGAACCCACAGTCAGTCGCTCTACGAACTTGTAAGGAGGGAGATCTGCTGCTATTCTCTCAACCTCGTTGTGCATCGCTAGCATCCTCATTCGCTGTATATATTGGAAGGGTTCTTTCTTACATCTTTCAAATATAATTAATTGCCGTTGAAAGTAAGTTTTGAGCATCATCATTTCTCCTTGTTTTATTCTGAAATCGTGATACTGTTTTTCCTTTTGTACCTCCACCCTCGAAGCTCCAACGTCACGGTTCGGCGGCGTACCTCACCGTTAGAACTAACCGGAGAGTCGGAGAGGTTCTATTCCTTCCCATCCTAGTTTTCTCTTTTTATATCTCCAAACTCTTTTCCGCAACCTCCATTCTCGCTCTCGTTGTGATAAGTGTCAATATTGTGTTTCTGTTTCTGTCTATGTATTTCCTGTGATCTGTGCACTTATACACATTTATTCGTCTCTGCCCCCCCCCCCACCCCGCTCAACGTCACGGTTCGCTATTTATATTTTCGTTCGCATTGGATTTTCGTGATTTTCATGTGCTTGTGTTTATGTTGTTGTCACCTTTTTCGTTAATTTTTATTTCGATCTCGTTAGTCTCCCCCCCCCCCGCCGTTTGAACTAGCGGGAGAGTTAGGGGCTCGACGTGATTTCTCCTTTCTACCCTACCGTCAACAACTCGTTATAACTTCTCTTTCGTTTTCATATTTATCTTAATTTGATCGATTTTTGTAATAGTGGCCTTCCCTTGCCACAGACTCTTGTATTCTTAGAGGCGATAAATATACATATATACATATTTACATACACCGAACTGTTCTTCCATACAGTCCCTCCCTGCGATCAACGGTCTATTCACAAACCTGGGAATTGACCCGTATCGAAGGTCGGGAATCGGGAACTCCAAAGATACGAGCGTCAAAGGGGCTCCCACTCCTGCAACGTTTAGATTTTGGGGGTAATGCGTGAGAACGCACATAGGCCTACTACGCGCATGCGCGCGTGTGCGATTAGCTCGTATCTCTGCAGGTCGTATCTTTGGAGTTCGAGTGTAATAGAGAATTCATTGTTAGTAAATTTTTGTAGAATTTAAAAAAAATGCTATATGAATTCTCGATAAATATTCTTTACAGATGAAATAATTGTTAATTTCCTAATGAGTTGACGATAGAAGTTGAATATTACTAACTACAATCCTGAATATCGTTTTTCCTCATAGTAGCAGAAGAATGACACTATAGGTTTGACTCTCTTGTTTGAACAAAGGTGTTGAAAATTTGTTTTACATAATTTGAGAGACCTAAATGAGCCCCAAATTATAATGCAAAGAAATATGCCCTAGACTTTTTTTTCGATGCCTGGTCCTGCCAGCTTAGCGTTAAACTAGAAAGACCACCGGTTTATAGACCACCGACAATAGAGCATTAAATTGTCTCTAAATTAGTGTGCAAGGAAATATTGCCTAAGTTATTTTTTGCTATGGTTGGTCTTGCTGGCTTAACGTTAAGCTAGCAGGACCAACGGTTTTTTTAAGGCGGAGCATCAAATTTTGGAACAGGGCATCAAATGGGCCCTAAATTATTCTGTAAATAAATATTTTCCAAGTAGTTTTTTTCTATGTGTTTTTATGCTAGCTTGATGTTGAACTAGCCTGACCACCGGTTTTTTTGTTTAAATCCAGAGCATTAAATGGGGCAATAGGTCATTAAATTAGCCCTAAATGAGCCCTAGAGTCCCTATAGGTTTTCAGTCCATTTCTGCAATGTGGTCCTGCCAGTTTAACGGACCTCGTTTCGCACCTCAAACGAGAATGCACTGACGCTGTCTCGTACTCTGCAAATAAAATCGTGATCCAAAATTAAAATCAGTTCAGTTTTAAATATCAATTTGAAAACATAAGCGAAAAACTTAGTGCGCGGATAATAATTATTTTTTAAACAGTACATAGTGCTATATATTCATTTATTCTTTTTTTTCTTTCTAACCTGAAGTCACCACGTGGCCTTTGAAATTTCAAGGACATTTGAGTAACAATGATTACAATGTTTCTCCAATCTCCAGGCGAGAATTTGTCAATTTGAAATGGCTTTTAAAGTTCACAGTATTCTTTACGATGAGTATCAAAGGTCAAATCTCGGGTCAAACCAAGTTACGAATTGCTCGCCTGGAGCAACATTTTTAAACCGTTCTGTGGCGACCATTTTTTCGACTGGCGGCCGGATCCCCGATTCAATTTTTGCACGGATAATAATTAGAAAGATTTCCAGGACTTGCTTACATTAGTCAGTGTTTTATAGTTTTTTTAAAATGGAAAATCGGAATAAAATGGCATAGTCGAATTTTAATTTTACAATTTTCATTACATTGTTAACATTAAAAATTCATAAATCTTTCTTGCCTTTTCACAGACATATCGTCAGCTCAATCGTCGCCTAAAACAAGGGATTTTCTCTCAACTTTTGGGCAGGGTCATCAACATGAGGATCATCAAGGTGACGCTAGTACAGATAAAAATATATAACAAAAGTTTCAATTCATTAACAATTTTTATGTTCACAACTATAAATCGGTTATTTAGGAATACCCAGTCTCTTAACTA